>JBBPBX010012041.1:9889-20346 GCA_038048925.1 Garcialebias charrua | reverse complement strand
TACTTTTGTTGTATCAGCCTGATAGAAATGTGTTTGTGTCTTTTCTTCTGCAGAAGTCTCAGAATGAACAAATGTTTCTCCTGTAAAAGATAAGGAGCTCATTTATTGCAGCTCTTTGCATCTGACATCAACAATAAGCAAAAATAAATTAAAAAAACAACTCGAGATAAAAACAGCACGTAAATATTACGGTTTATAAACATGAAAACTACACATACAGAAATATTGTAAAGAAATTCAACATCTGCTTTTATTTTCACACATTTATCTCTAATAACTGCCCTTAACGGAAAATGTGAACACTTTGGAGTGGGGTTTTGTGGCAAAGTTAAGAACAGTAAATATTTTACCTGTTGTAGATAAGTTTTTTTTGCACAACCTCAGCTTGGAGAAATAGTTTGATTCTGCTTATACTAACAGGATAACAGCTAATCTGAGCGGGCCAAGACCAAACTTAGTTAAAAACAGCTTCGATCTCTTACATTTTCATGATGTTTCATGTAAATAGTTTTAAAAAAAACTTTACTTTGCTAACAGTTTTGCATTACGCAGGTGTTGACAAAGACAGGTAGAGTTTTGCAAACAAAAGTAGTAGCAACAGCAGTTAGCTGTAGCTTTTTTATAAGCAACTTGTGGCACTTATGGCAAGAAAATCCCAATATTTGCAAAAAATAACTATATAGTGCAAAACACTTGGCTCTGGTCTCACTTGGACTAGTTGCCAGCTCGTCAATCCCGTCAGATTCAACTCTCGTTTCTCCAAACTAAGCTATCTGCAACAGGTGAGATATTAATTGTTCATAACCTTTCCAGTTTCAAAGGCTCTTTCATTCACGAAGCTCAGCTTTACCTGCAGTAGTTTGTGCCACACTCCAAGTGATCTCTGCAGCTGGCTCCGACAGGCTTCAGACTGTTCCAGCGCCACAGAAGTGACCGTTTGGTTCTCTGGATCAATCTGTCCCAGTCATCAGGAACCGGGAGTGCGTTGATCTGTGGAGACAAACATCAGAAGCTATTTTTAGGTCACGTAAAATAAATAAAAAACTACGATACTATCAGCTCAAAAGGATATAACACATTTTGTACACACTTTGACAGAAAACTCACCTGAGAGAGACATAAAAGGGACAAAAGGACAGAGAGGATGATGATCTTCTGCTGGAGTGTCCTCATGTTCTCTGCAGCAGTTTGAGCTCACAAGAGATGCTGGTCTGATGGACGGCTCCTCTCGGTTGTATTAAAGGCTTTAATTGGGTTGGGGAGGAGTTGACCTCTAATTCACTGTTACTTTAATTTGGCAGAACGAGCAGCTCAAGTCAGAGTCGGTGAAAGAAATCTCTCACAGAAGTGGAACTTATCAGTTTTATAAGAACAACCAAAGTCAAAGTTTATCTCTTGGGTGTCCAAAGTCTGATCAGGTAATTTAGGACAACTCCACGTCGAAGGTATTGGAGACCTTAAAGGGAAAGAGCCTCTGAAGTGGGGGTTAAATGAGGTATCTATCCATGTAAGTATTAGTCAGCACAGTCTCAGTTTGGAGACGAAAATGAAGAATGAGCATTGTATTATTGTGAATGATGTCAGCATAAAATATGTCTCAATGCCCCTGCACAGAGAGAGGAGTCAAACTGAAAATAAAAGGGCCAGGGCAAACTGAGTCTAATCCAGAATATTCTAGATGTGAGGCAACACTAACCACTGCTGCACGGTGCAGGACTTAGAAGTAAAACAAATAAATCTACTTTAAAAACAAAGCATTAAATATAAAACATTTAACATTTCTCCTGTGTAGCTAGAGGACAAAGTTTTACCAAGTTTAGCATTTTGAATAAAATAAAATTATAATACAGTATTTATAATATCTGTTAATGCACGTTATGCATGTTTTTATCTGGAGTGCCACAAGTCTCTGTACTTGGACCTAAGTTCTTTATTTTATATGTAAAGGATTTAATGGGGGTCTCTGGTGTCCTTAAATGAATTATTTTTGCTGATTATACTACTTTCTTTTGTTTGGGTAAAGACTTGGAACAGATATTTGAGTTGATAAATATTGAGTTTGTTAAAATACAATCTTGGTTTAAAATAAACAAGTTATCGTTGAACCTGGATAAAACTAATTATATGATATTTATTAAGAAAAAGTTAACTGTTGATGTTCCTTTTAAAATTGATGATGTTGAGATATGCAGGGTAAGGAAGGTGAAGTTTTTGGGTGTATCTAGGTTGTCATGGAAACAACACGTACATTTTGTAAAAACTAAAATATCTTAGGTCCTTTGCAGTGCTTTATAGAGTTAGGGATTTATTAAATGACAGGGCATTGTATTTGTTGTATACTGTAATACAATTATAGTCCCACATTTAATTTATTGTATAGATGTTTGGGATACGACATGTAAAACTATAACTAAGCCTACTTTTATTTTGCAGAAAAGAGCTAAAAGAATTATTACAAGAAAACATTACTGTACTGCCATCCATCAAATGTTTTGTTTTGTAATTTGGAGTTGCTGAAGTTTTATGATTTGGTTGACTATAATATTCTTTTAGTATTGTACAAAGCTCAGAACTTCACATTACCCCCAAACATTCAAACGCTTTTTGTAAAAAGGAAAAGTACTTATAATTTTAAGGGAAGAAATATTTTTGTAATGCCACAGCATAGAATTAGTTTAAAGAGTAAGTCTACTTTAATCCAGGGAATAGGTCTGTGGAACAGTTTGGAAAATGATATTAAAATTGCAAAGTCAATGCCTTTGTTTAAGAAAATGATTAAAACTAAAATTCTGAAAAAAATATATATAAATTGGTTCATATCCAAGTTATTATATGGTAAATTGTGTTATTTATTTTTGTTATATTATTTATAGATGGTTGTTGTTTGAACTGATCGTTTGAATTGATTTTGTTTAAAGAAGGGGCAGATATGATAAGATTTTTTTCTTCTTCTGCTACCTTTCATTTCATGTATTGTTTTATTTTATTATGTGGTTTTGTAAATAGTTTGTGTTTTTTTTATCTGAAATAAATAAATAAATAAAAATAAAAAATGAAACAAAATTTCCTACAAATATAATGATTAAAAAAATAAGTAAAAAAAATATGAGTCATTTTGGAGTTGTAACCACATTTACCCAATGAACCACACTTTCTCAGATAATTGCCCTAATTGGAAAACGCAATTAAACAAAAAAAAAATCATAAATAATAATAAAAAACATGCATTACATTATGGTTAAGTAGCTAAATTTATTACGCAGACATGTCACAGCTTTAAAAGAACCAGATTAGCCACCTCCTGTATTAATTAGCATTACTTACAGCATCATTATCATAATCTCAATGTCTAAACATTTAATAATATAAAATAAAGTGAAAATGTGTGAATAATAATAAATAAATAAAAATAAAAAACCTAAACAACACAAAAAGTTTTCCAGAAGAATTTATTGACAGATTATCTGAAAGTTTGTTGGAGTTAACATTAAAATATTTTCAATATTAACTATTGCAACAGTTAGCTCAAGAATTAGCAACAATCATAACTCACACATATCACTTTTTTTTATTTTAAACATTTGATAAAATTTGCTTCCGTTCTTTCTGAGGCTAACTGCTAAGTCATAATTAGCTTTTGTGTGCTAGCTAGTTCAGCTAGCTTCATAACCCACATGTGTTAAAACTAAACACTTTCAGGAATTATTACAAAACATTTAGGTGTAAATAAATGACAAGATTAAGATTAATTATATCTATTAGACATTTTGTTTAGAGAATATAAACAGTGATTAAATGTTAGGCACACATTTTAGCATGAAGCAGTAACATAAACATTCTTTTTCATACAAAATACAAAACACTCTCTTTGTCAGTTATTATAACTTCAAATAAAAAAGGTTTAGTTTGCGTGCAACGTTGAAATATGAACAATTAAACAGCGACAGCCCACCAGAGCTAGAGCACATCTGTAACACCCCTCAGCCGTGACATTTACACCAAACTGTTGGTTTCGGGATTTCAGTAGAACCGGTAAAACAAATTTATAATAAAACATTACGCTTTAGAGGAGAAAAATGTTTCTGTGCCCGTCATACAACCAACACACACACCATATAAAAATAAAAACAAAACATCCCTTTTATCTTGTAATACTGACTGGCTTGTATTTAAGATGCCGTATTTTCCAGACTATAAGTCACTCCGGAGTATAGGTCGCATTTGTTTAGAAGTGTAATTCACAAAGTGCAAGAACAGACATTTATTCTGAAATAACAATAATTCACAGGACAGACCTGGGATCCTGAATAGGATTAATTAACATAACAAGGCAACGAGTCCGACAAGCAAGTTCCCAGTAAATTCACCAGTCTCATTCCACATCACTTTTGGGAGCATTTTACTTGTGTTAAGTTTTTCTCAGCAGTAGAGGAGCAACATACACTTGCCAAAAGCCTAGAGGGCTCTCTCGCAGCTGAAAATGGTAATGTTTACTCTTTGGTTCATGTCAGTATGAATGAACATTTAACATGTCAAAAACTGTGTCATGAATAGGAAAAAATGTATATAAGTCGTAGGACTGGCCAAACTATGAAAAAAAGTGCGACTTATAGTCCGGAAATTACAGTACTTGGTTTTGACTGGGGTGGACTACAGCAGAACTACAGTATATTACATCAAAATAAGATAATCCATATTTAACAACTACTTGAGTGCAACATATTGACAAAATCAATTTGTCTTCATCATGGCTTTAGTAAAACATTTGTGTCAATAAACACTTTTTTGACTATAAAAACAATATTAATCTTATTAAGATTAAATCTTTTCGCCAGTACTTTAAGTTGATACAGAAAATTAAAACAAATATTTCCTCATTATACAAACTCCCTCAAAACTCTTTCAGCTCATACACAAGCTGTTAGTTCACTGACATATGAACACACGACATGAATACACTTGTATACACAGTCAGAAATGTGGCAAATTAACACAAAATATGGCAACAGTAAAATACATTTTTGAGTTTGAATCACATGCATGGTATGAATCTGTTTTGCCGTTTAGTGAGGTAAAAATCAATAAAAAGCTTAAATTTTATTTTAAAAACACTGCAGCTTGAAATGAAAACAGTAACCGCAGTATGTGCTTGTTAAAGACACAAGTTTAGGAATTTGATCACGTTTCTATAACCACGAGATCAATAACTGATTAGGAGATAGCATTCTGAGTAGTAGTGGTTACGTTGTGATCAGTGTTTTTGATTTACACACTTCAAAATGATTCTGCAAACACAACAAACCTCCTCACACATCCTCCTTTGAGCTATGATGACAGCAGAGGTTCACGTTCAGCAACAGTGCTCTGGAAAACAAAGATTAACAACAAATAAAGGTCACATTTTCAATAAACACAATCACATATTAAGCTTTTGGTACTTATCAACACTTGTGTATGACTATCAGAAACCTTATCAGATGTTTTAGAAAATGTAGTTTTTTCCTAAATTTATGTCAATGTCAATGTATTTATATAGCACATAAAACCACAAAAGCTGACCAAAGTGCTTTACACTTAACAGATAAAAGAGCAAAATGCATCTAGTGCCACTCAAAAACATAAAGTTAACAGTAAATACAACAAACAACAAAATCGGATCAAAATTTGTTCAGACTCCACGTGGATAAGATGCCAAGGAATACAGATGAGTCTTGAGCAAAGATTTAAAAGTCTCAACAGTCTGAGCGGTCTTTGAATTCTCAGGTGAACTGTTCCACAGCTTTGGAGCAGCAACCGCAAAACCCCGATCACCTCTGGATTTCATTCTGGATCTGGGGACATCTAAGAGAAACCGGTTGGTAGACCGCAGTGCTCTTACTGGAGTGTAGATGTTAATAAGATCACATAAATATGAGGGGCCAGACCTTTTAAGACTTTAAAAACAAGCAATAAAATCTTAAAATCAATCCGGAAGTGGACAGGGAGCCAGTGGAGAGAAGCCAGGACAGGGGTTTTTAGTTGCTGTTAAAAGACGAGCTGCTGCGTTCTGGACAGATTGTAAACGATGCAAAGATGATTTGTCTAAACCAACATACAATGAATTACAATAGTCCGAACAAGAGGTAATAAAAGCGTGAATCACCTTTTCAAGGTCTCTAAAAGAGAGACAAGATTTCACCTTGGCAATGAGTCTTAGCTGGAAGAAACTGGATTTCACAACTGCATTTATCTTTTTGTCTAATAAAAGCACTGTCAAAAATAACTCAGATTCCTGACATTGAAGCGGCTGTATGAAGCCAAGGGGCCAAGAACATTAAGGGTATAACAATTACCAAAGCTGATGACTCCTGTTTTGTTTTCATTTAAATTCAGAAAATTTGGTTTTAACCAGACTTTAATGTCATTTAGACAGTTTAAGAGTGGATCCAGTAGAGTGACCCTGTCTGGCTCAGAAGATATAACTGTGTATCATCAGCAAAACAATGAAAAGGAATATTGTGTTTTCTAAAAATGAACCCCAAAGGCAACATGTAGAAATTAAAAAGCAGTGGACCTAAAATAGACCCTTGAGGGACTCCATAGATCAGAGGAGCTGGAGATGAAGAGCATTCCCCTAAATGAACAGAAAAACTCGTCTTTGATACCGACCACCTGCTCAAGTCGTGACAAGATGTTGTGGTCCACAGTATCAAAGGCAGCAGAAAGGTCTAAAAGCACTAACACAGCAGAGCTTCCTGCATCAACGGTTAAAAGAAGGTCATTAAAAACTCTTAAAAGGGCCGTCTCTGTGCTGTGGCCTGATTTAAAACCTGACTGGAATTTTTCACCAATGCTGTTGGCAGTTAAAAACCTCTTAAGTTGATTAAGAACAACTTTCTCTAAATTTACTCTCCTGCAGTTTTTATTTTGACCACAAGAATAATTTGGGTTGGTGTTAAAGACGTCACAATCTAAATGACTTGGCCCGCGTCGCTCATGTACCTCTGGGACTTTCTGTCGACACATCAGGAACATGAACAGTCCTCCAAAAATGATGCCGAGGCCAATCAGCATGAAGGGAACGTTCTCAACAACGTTCTTCTCGACAACAATCGCCTGCAGCTTCTTGGCTGATGCGTCGTCAATGAGAACGCTCTGGTGGTAAGAAGAAAAAATGTAAATACTGTGTACCGTATATATATATTTTTTACATGTTTGTACAAGTACAGTACAAAGCTCATAGAATGCACTCAAGATTGTTTCACTGCAGTCAAGGACTAAATACATAATTAAATGAACAAATTATTAATTATTGAAAATTTAAAATATCACTTTTTTCTTATTTGGTTCCAGTCTGTGAGTCAACACTTCAATATGTTGAAGAGTAACAAATCATGATTTAGGGTACATGTTAATTACAACTATTGAAGGTTAATAAAACAAAATTAAAATTAATCTTAAGTGCTTTGTTGAAGGTGTATCCAGAATTTGAGTTGTGATTTATGGCCCGAGCCGAACCAAAATTCGGGCCGGGTCAGGCTTCTGTGGTGCGGTTTTACAAATCATACAGCAGAAAGAAAACTAAACGAGAATTCACAATATAATGTGTTTATCTACCGGTACTTGTTGAGGAGGAGGCAGTAACTTTACTATGTTGAGAAAAGAAAGACAATAGGGTGCAGCAGTAGCGCTGGTGCGTTGCACAACTAATTGCACATGTGGCCCCGCCCTCCCTGCTTTGGTGTCGGTTAAATCTCTCCATCATCAGTGGCAACGTGACTCTGGTTAATTGTGCACGACTTTCCTTTAAGTCTAAATTAAAATAGACTTGTTCTATATTTTTCTAAAAAATTTTGCTCGAAAAATATTTTTGTTCATCGTTAGTTGATTTTTTAGCCTATTCATTTTGTGTTAATGTAAAGCATCCAATTGGTGACTTGTTAACAAGAAATCTTATATCTTCCTTTCTTTGAAATTCGTTTTTTAAACTATCATGTCAAACTGATTTGCTTACAAAAGCAGTAAAAGCTTACCGTATTTTCCGGCGTATAAGTCGCACCTTTTTTTTAAATTTGCATGCCCTGCGACTTATAGGGTGAAGCGACATATTTATGGATTTTTTCCCATATTTTTAGACCAATTTTTGGCTCAGATGTGACCGTTTTTCATTTTGGCAAAAAATGGTGCAGTGCCACTTTCGGCCGCTAGGGGTGCAGTACCACTTTTGTCCGCTAGGGTCCACCGACCGTTCCCACTTCATGTGTCCGACCGAAGATGCCTCTGGTCGGACTCACTCTGTCGCAGCCAGGCCTCCTGCTCTCTGGAGCCCTTACACTTCCAGAGAGTCCACCGACTGTTTCCAGCTCATGTGTCCAACGGCAGCTTCCTCTGGTCGGACACACTCTGTCGCAGCCCAGCCTCATGCTCTGGAGGTATGAACTACTAAACCATAGGACAGATTTGGTTGAAACTTACAGAAAGTAATTACTGGGTGGACATTTACAAACTGTTAGCTGTATGAGATTTTTGAGCTAAAATTCGATGTTTTAGCTTCGTAGATGTGTTAGCTTATAGCTCCGTATTTACCGTAAATGGGAACTATTTATCTAAATAACTCATGAACTACAAGACAGATTTTGATCAAACTTACAGAAAGTAATCACTAGATGGACATTTACAAACTGTTAGCTGTATGAGATGTTTGAGCTAAAATTCGATTTATTTATAATTTATTTTCGCAGCGCGCGCGACGGTTTGGAAGACGTCAAAGCGAAACAATTTAAATCCAGCAGATTTGACCATTACGTGAATTTATTAAGGAACGGTTAAGCTCAGAAACACTTTTGCTATAATGTCAGCTAACAAATATATTTTTTAAAGTGTTTATCTTGCTAAATTTTAAAGAAAATGCTGCGGTCCCACCCGTGCGGGTGCACGTAGCGAAACTACTTTTTAAATCCAGCTGATTTGACAATTACGTGCATTTATTAAGGAAAAGTTCAGCTAAGACACATCTTTGCTATAATTTTCAGCAGACAAATAATTGTTTTTACCGTGTTAATCTTGTTAAATTCCTTCTGTGTGGCAGCGATTTGCAGCAGGGCAAACCACCGGCCCAGAGCCATTTATAGAGAGAGTTCCGACACTCTTTGAACTCGTCGACAGGCGGTCACGTGGTTCATGTAGCTCTCAATTGTTCCAAACAGCTCGTCGCTGTCGGTCAATTTGAGCAGCTACTGGTGCAACATGACACAAAAAACCGACTTTTCTTACTTTGTCCAGTGTTTTTCAGTAATTATTGAGCCGTAACAAACTGACATTCCTTCTACCATTCTCCTCTTTATTTCTTATCCTGCAGCTCCACCTAGTGGCGTGAGCACTACACTATGCATTTTTTCTTAAGCATTTTTAGACGTTTTAAACGCTTCACAAGGGCAAAAGAAAATTGTATTTTCATCAACTTACCGGAGAAAACACGTCTGAAACATCAAGAATGAACTACGTTTGATGCTAGCAGCGCTGCTGTTTGGAACAGTTTAGTGGAACAAATCGCCCCATAGATATCTTATGAATCGTCCCCTCCATGACCCACGTGACTTCCGCATTCCATTCTTACAATGGGAGTCTATGGAAGTGTCGGAACTCTCTCTATATATGGCTCTGCACTGGCCCACATTTCGGGTTGTCAGCGGTGACGCGTAACATACGCGATGCGTCAGCGGTGACGCATAATAGATGCGACTTAAGCCCGAGATACACTTGAGCGTCCTCAGGTACGCCACTCTACGCGCGCATTTTGTGCGCATGTGTTTTGCTGCTATACTTCAGAAACTATCAGCTTTCAAACGCTCGCGTTCTCCTTGTTGTAATATGAGCAGCTGCGCACGGAGGGGACTCAACTGAGCTCGCTGATTGGTCACTTGCTGACACGCCTACTGAAATGATTGACAGCCAGCTCATGTAGCTCGCTGAAGACCGCGGCGGTGTTCATGCGGTGTTTCTACTATATATGTTGTAAAAAGTTCTCTCAGAAATAAAAATAATAACAGGGAGTGCTTTTCCTGCAGCACACAGCCCACCAGGGATATTTAAAACATCGCGCACCCAGGTAGGACCTGAATTCATTCATTTCATTCATGGAGTGAACGGAGGAAGAAGTGATTACTTGACTTTAGGCAAAAAAACAAAAGAAAAGGCCCGATCAGCGATAAAGAAGGGGAATTTATTTCATTTGTGTAACATACAAAACAGTCCGGCGCCGGGGAAGTTTATGGTCAGACACCGCGTATCGCGCACGCGGACGTAAAAAAAAAGCTTTGCGCGTACATGCCCTGAGGGGCTACGCGGGGCTACGCTTTTGCCTTGACGTACGTACGCTGCGTATAGGCGTATCGTGAGGACGCTCGAGTGTATCTCGGCCTTTATACGGCGGTGCGACATGTTTATGGATTTTTCCAATTTATTGGACATAATTGGAC
>JBBPBX010012040.1:41342-54779 GCA_038048925.1 Garcialebias charrua | reverse complement strand
AGAAAAGAGAGGAGGAGAACAAGCCGTTCAGTGAATGATTTAAACTTTGAATGAACACGTCAAGCTTTAAGGCTAAAAGCAGGGTGGGACTAAGTTCAACTGAACTCCCTTCCCTCTTAATCATTTGTCTTCCTTTGAGAGAAGGAGAAACAGACAAGTCATTTACTCCTTAGCCGAATTTTGAACCAGCAACAGAGCTGGTTTAAGGATAAAAAACTTTAACTGTATCTGGTCTAAACAGGTCAAATGGATCCCTAGTTAGTGAACTCAGCACAGTAACTAGGTCCCATTGTGTGACTAAGGTGCGTGAATCGGACTAAGACGACGAGCACCTTTCAGAAAATGTTTTAACAGGGGATGATTAAAACCTGTTCTATCGTTGAATCCCCCGTGGCAGGAAGACATCGCTGCAGCATAAGTTGTAACCGTGCTGCAGGCTAAAATTCTGACCAGCCATAACTGTAAACATGGGAAGATGGAACCCAGAGAAAATGAAAATGGGTCCAACTGACTTCCCAGGCACCATCGCTGACAAGCAACCCATTTGACGCGGTAAACACTTTGGACACGCTTGCAGGGTAGTGCATAAAGACGTCTTTTTAGAAAGATTCAAGACTTTCTAAACATTAACGTTCAGCAACCAGATCAGTAAATGTTGACCTATCACAGGGAAACTCTTAGTTGCTGTAGCACCGGAACCATGGTGTGTTCTGCGGGGCGATCAGAATCACTGTACGTCACCTCCTTCAATCTTTCCAGTAGCTCCAGTGGCAGCTAGACTGGAGGAGAGAACATAAAACGTTCTCATTTTTATTTTGGCCCACAGTTTGTGTGCCAATGCGTCCACCCCAGTGGGGGTTGTCCTGGGGCTTCAGGAAAAGAACAGTGGGCACTGAGCGTTCTCCTGAGTGGCCAATCTAGCACGGCGGGGGGTGAGAGAGCCGCCCGCGGCAGCGATTTCAAGTGTGAGTGTGCGCCCGGCAGATCAGACTTCTGGCTGTGATCAGCGACTGCTGAACAGCTGTTGACACACTGTTAGCAGGTCGCTCTTGTAAAAGAGTCCACGAGGCTCAATGAGATTCACCTGACTAAATAAAGGTTGAATGAAAAAACTGGGCTAAACGCACACGCCCTGGTGATTTATGTACGCAACGTCTAGTGTTTCAGACATTGTGTACTGACAGCAGCGACCAGAACGTTTATGTGAAGGGACGTACCTGGCGGCCACGCCCCCCCCATACTGACTGTGACAGGCAGGAGTCATCCCGTTCAGAAAAAGGGATGTGTCTGTTTGAATGACGTCACTTTGCTCAGGGCTCTGACAAAGTCCAAGGTTTCCCCCTAAAGACCAGGTCCATCTCAAATAAACATTCTGACTAGTCCACATTAAATGTGACTGGTCGGAACTCATTCTTTGGTATCTATAATATAACGACGGGTAGACAGACTACACGATTTTATGTTAAAAGAGCTTGCCATACTGGACCGTTCTCAGTGATGAGAAAACGTGACATGAGCCAGCTGTGGTGTACTGGGTCAATTTTCTGACATAAAAAAACGTCTCTGAAAGACGGTGCATGTGTAGTAAAATTAATTTCACTACCACGTGAATGGCAGCCATCATTCCTGACAATCTCATTATTATAACGCTGGAACTGACCTGTGTGAGGCTGACGTACTGAAGAGTGACGTCAGCTGCTGCTCTCTCTTCTGTTCCGACACAACAGCTGAGGAGCAGAGGGTCGTCTCAGTAAATACTTTATGCACTGGAGTAACTGAGTTGTTTCCCCAGTTTATGGCGAGAACCCAAGTGGAACATTTATTCACCAGTCTGGGCTTCCACTTCTTCTAGGATCGAAACAGAAGCAATCGATCCTCGGGCAGAGTATTTCTCCTGCTCCTTGACGCAGCGGTAAACACCGCCAGATAACCCTCGTGCAGATGCAGGGAGCGAACTGCCGTGACGACATGCAGTCGTACTGATAGCAAACCTTTTGAAAAAAACAAACCTGAGGAATTCCCTGTGTTTGTTTATGATTGGAATGTGGGAACGCGTCTCTGCGATCGATTGAGACGAATCCAACTCCGTGTCACGTATTTGAAAAATACGTTTTATTGTCAGCATATGGAAGAGACGACTCACGTGATGTTTGTTGAAAATCGACAAATCCAGAAAACTGCCCGAGTCTGTTTGATTCTTTGGAAACAAAGTATTTTGAATAGAAAACGGTTCCGTCCTCGCTCGAGGGGGGACTCCGGAAATGACGTATTTCGCTAACAGTTCCTGTAGTTACGAACTGCAGCGCCCTCTGCTGAAGATGTTTTGTCTTCAGAAACTGCAACGAGCCGGTGAAAACGGTTCCGTCCTCGCTCGAGGGTGGACTCCGGAAATGACGTATTTCGCTAACAGTTCCTGTAGTTACGAACTGCAGCGCCCTCTGCTGAAGATGTTTTGTCTTCAGAAACTGCAACGAGCCGGTGCGGCGTCTCTGCAAACTGCAGAGCGTAATTGTTGCGAATAGTCGTCTTAACCAGTTAGAGAGCAGGTCTGGAGCTAGACTGCGCTGTAATTTAACAACGTTCTGCTGCACAGGAGAAATAGCTTGTCCTCCACTGCCACCTAGCGGACGGAGTCCGCAATGGCCCATAGGATATCATATACAGTATACTGTATACAGTATATGATATCTATGCTTCTCACGACCCCTGCTGCACTGAGCCCAGTTGACTCGTGCAGGTCGGTGGTTTTACCTGGTCTGTCTGGCGTGTGGAAGAGACGAAAAAGGTCCTGGCTGAAACAACTGTTATCAGACCATGCATGAGAAAACGTCTTTTTGAGACGGGTCAGAGACAATACCTGTTGCTTGACTCGATGTTGAAGAAGACAGAAATGTCCTGGCTGGAACCATGTGTCCAGGCCAGACTCATGACAGTTAACTGTGTTAACAAGTGCAGATGTTTGTCTTACATGACTGTGCAGTGCATCGCTGTGCCTGCTGCTGGCAGTCACGTCCGCATGACCCCGTCTGTGTGTGGGGAGGTGGGGCTTGAGTGGTTACCATGGAAACATCGGAACCACTCGTAGCTCGGCTTTGTGTGAAGGAATGTGCTTTGTTATCACTGCACGAACCTGGAGATGTGTTCATGGACCTCGGGGAAAAAAGGCAACCAGCATGTCTGAGTAACAAACACTGTTCAAGACAGAAACTTTATTTTTAGAACTCAAAAAGCTGTTAAAAACATCCCCTTCACAGCGTCATTTTTGGCGGACCCTGCCTCTGGAGCTCCCGGTCCGCTGGTAATAGTGACCCGGGTGTCTTGGAGCTGGGGTCGGCGGTATGCCTTGCTCTGCTCCCTAGGGCGCACCGGTCTGTGTGCGGCACGAGGGTCTGCCCGAGGTGATGCTGCGTGCTTCTTCACCTGCTCGAGCGCGCACCTGAAGCCAGTTGGAGCTGGGTGCTGCGTGAAACTGTGTCCTCGCGTGTTTCACTGGTCTCAGTGCAAACCTCAGAGCTCAGAGCTGCTGGGCTGCAGCGGTGTAGAGAAGCCTGGATCGTGCGCTCCTGAGTCCTCGTGATAGGAGCGCAGAGTGACACGGGCTTGTTGTCCGCGCTCTGCAGCGGGGAGTCCACGTCTGAACAGCTGAGTCAGATCGCTCCCTCTGGCTGCTGTTTTTAGCTGCGAGTCCTCCTGCCAGCAGCGAGGATGGAGTCTGAGTGGTGCGTTCAGGGACCTCCACCAGCGCACGTGGCTCACCTGATGTCCTGGAGCGCGTGGAGCGGCGAGAGGAGAGCGTCCTGCGGCCTGCTCGTCTGCGGCGTCGAGGCTGAGTGATGCGTTCAGGGACCCTCAGCCCGCACGCGTCTGCGCGACCCAACTTTTATGACCGGGAGCGCGTGGAGCAGCGAGTCTGTCCTCAGGAGACGGCGCTCGTCGTGCCAGAGGCTGGAGTGGAGCTGGGTCTGGTTCTTCAGCTCAGCTGGGCTGGGCCCAGCTCGTCGGTCGTGGCGGCCATTCCGTCGGTCACGACTTCTCCCTCGGTGGGGGTTCTGGCCGGTCCCACGCACTTCAAAGAAGTGGGGCGACACGGAGGCTAGACATCTCCGCAGGCGGAGGAAAAGGCGAAACCGGGTCAGAACCTTCGGGAGGAACAGCTGTTTCCGCTCCGGACAACATGTAACATCGCTAAAACTAGTTGGCATGACAGAATAAATACAACTTGCCCGATAGCAACACATACCTGAAATATTCTCTCCATTTTGCCGAGATGTCTGTTTTCAAACGCTACTTCCTGTTTACTGTGGAAGTGCGTAACGCTGACGTCTGACGTATGGCGCTGACGTGTGACGTAATGACGCTGACGTCTGACGTAGAGACGCTTTGCGTGGCATTGCAGATGCGCTTCAAGCCAGTTAATGGAAACACTTCTGATCCTCATAATTTTAATTTACATTTTAGCGAAATTTTCTAAAATTCGCTCAAAAATCGAATTTAAATTGGATGGAAACATAGCTATTGACTGTAACGCATGGATTTGTTGCCATGTTGAGCTAAAATTTGGTATTATGGTAGCTGAGAGTGAACCCAAAGTACTGTAACAACAAGAAGTTTAAATGTCTGCCACGTGGCAGTCCCTGTCGCAGTTTCTCCATGAACTTCCTAGTTTACGTTGCTCCTGAACAGTTATCTGAAGATGGAGATAACAAGGAAGAGGCTAAAGCCGTGTTTTGAATTATACAGTCTGGATCTCCGTTTTATTCATAGCAGCCGTCGTTTACAACAGAGCACGCGCTCTTAACAACATAAAAACATGATTTGTGGTTCTTACATGAAACAGAAATGTGCGTCTTAAATAATTCTGTTCATAAATGCTGGTTAAAAGAAAAGTATCTGTCCATTCGGTGCAAATGTGCAACGTGACATTTAAGAAAACTACCTCTGGAAAACACCAAATACCAAAAGAGGAAATACTGTAGTTTCCATGCCAGCAGGGTTAGCAACATTGAATATTTTACTTTGAATTTATTGTAATTTGACCCAAATGGTCACATGCGCTGAGTGTTGTTAGATGAGGTGTGTGTTGTGTTTGGTGGACATGTGCACAGAAGAGGAGGGGGCAAAAAAAAAAAAAAAATGTTTATCTGGCAACCCTAATGCTGGTCTCAGCTGCATGCAGTGTGCATGATCACAGTTACATCCAAACTGCATGCGTGCTCTTTTGGGCCAAGGATGTTGTTGGTTTTCTCCTACATGTTGAAAAGGGTGATTAGCACAAAAAGCACTCTCTGACATCGTAACTGCTGTTAGAGTCAAAAAGCTTTTGGATGCAGCCACACTGCACCTCCTGACCCTGGGATTTTCATTTGTTTGGATCCGTTCAGAAGTTTGAGTCAAACCGCTCCACCACGAACTTTAATGTGACGAGTTGGATTTTTTAAAAATTGGGCTCTGTTGAGCGGTTGCACTAGCTGTTAGCATTTCGCTCATTTAAGAGGAACTTTATGACGGGTAAGATGATAACTGTTCATCAACTTTCTATAGAAGCCCACTTTGAAAGATCTGAACTGTCACAATAACTTTCATACCTTAAAAATGTATGAGAAAAATACAAATAAATGTCTTGTAATTATGACAAATTGCTTACTAGTAAATATTATAAATAAAAAACTAAATTGTAAAAATCATTATTTTAATAGTCGCATTTCAGAAGCTGCTGTTAGAAGTTAAGGAGGGTTTGGACTGAAAGTGATGATGATGATGTTGTTACTTTAGTGAAGAAAGAACAACAAAAAGTGTGTGTAAGTTTGTGTTTGAGAGAGAGACATACACAGAGACACACAGAGACACGAGAGAAGCTGTCACACCTTTTCTCCTCCTCTTCTTTTAAACTCATCTTCTGGACCTCAGGAGGTTTTGGTCTTTTCAAGAAGTCACTGATCTCATCGGCCTCGCAGGAAAACAAAGCAGGTGGATGCATGAATCCCTGAGCTCTGGTGTGTGTGCGCGCGTGCATGTGCATGAAAGAGAAACACTCTTCTCCACTTCTCTTCCTCTTGCAGTTCATGCTTTAATAATTCAGACGTCTCACTTCTTCCACGGACACACTTCATGTTGCTGCTGACAAAAAAATCTGTTTTGTGCTGCTGTTTGGAGTACCGTATTTGTCGGCGTTTAACACGCTCCTGTGTATAACCCGCTTTGTCCAATTATTGTCAATAATTTGTAAAAATCCATAAATAACACGCTTCGCCCTATAAGACGCATCTATTATGCGCCACCGCTACGCGACGCGTTAGCGCCTCATTTGCCCTGCTGAAAATGGCGGCCACAGAAGCGAGCCAGCACGAAGGAATTTACAAGATAACACGGTAAAAACTATTATTTCTTTGCTGAGAAAAAATATATTTCTTATATAGCACAAGGGTTCCTGAGCTTAACCGTTCCTTAATCAATTCATGAAATGGTCAAATCTGCTGAATTTAAATTGTTTCGGTTTGACGTCTTCCAAATGGTCGCGTGCGCTAGGGGTTGAACGAGTACATAATTTTTAACCTCGACATTAACATAAAAAAACTCGAACGACGCTCGAGTAGCCGATGACGTCACAGTGTCTTATGATGCAAAATAAATAAATAAATATAAATGCATAAAAACCGTCTTTACAAAAAGAAAAAAAGACCAACAAAACATTGGCCCTCATGCACGAAAATGTTCGTATTTTTATCCTAAATTTCTCCTACTTTTGTTCGTACGAAGTGTTCGTACGAACATGCCACGTCAGATCCAACAAAGTCTTCTATCGTCAGGAAATGTGTGTATATGAGCTGTGTAAATAATGATGAATCCCACCTGTTCTATTCACCTGCTCGTGCACGCGAGAGGTTATTTACATAATTCCCACCCCTCAAAACACCATATAAGGATATAGTTTCCTGCCACCGCGAGCAGGAAGTGTCCATTCATTCCGGCTTTTATGCGTCAGAAAACACACAAACGCGTTTGGCGAATTAAAATTGACTCGCCTTTGATCATAGTGTCAGCCCCGGATCTGAGCGCAGACCCACACAGAATACAGATGACATCAGTGAGCGCCCACAGTCAACAGGCAGTTTATATTAAAAATGACATGAAACGACTGAATAAGCTGGTTTCGCTTTTTTCTCCCCTGTCTCTGCAGCGGCGCTGTGTATGTGTGTGTGTGTGTGTGTGTGTGTGTGTGTGTGTGTGTCGACAGTGGCGCGTGGCGTGGTTGCGGGCGCGTTGCGTGGCACACGGTGGTCGACATGAGTGGCGCGGGGTGGGGGCGCGTGGCGTGGTTGCGCGGGCGCGTTGCGTGGCACACGGTGGTCGACATGAGTGGCGCGGGGTGGGGGCGCGTGGCGTGGTTGCGCGGGCGCGTTGCGTGGCACACGGTGGTCGACATGAGTGGCGCGGGGTGGGGGCGCGTGGCGTGGTTGCGCGGGCGCGTTGCGTGGCACACGGTGGTCGACATGAGTGGCGCGGGGTGGGGGCGCGTGGCGTGGTTGCGCGGGCGCGTTGCGTGGCACACGGTGGTCGACATGAGTTGCGCGGGGTGGGGGCGCGTGGCGTGGTTGCGCGGGCGCGTTGCGTGGCACACGGTGGTCGACATGAGTGGCGCGGGGGGTCACGCGCGGGTGGCGCAAGGTGGTGGACGTGGGGGGGGGGGGTGTTGAAGCCGCTTTAATTAAACCAATATGTGTGGTTGCATTTAATTGTTTTTAAACTCAAAATATTTTCTAAATAACGAAATATAAGTTATTAGTGGAGAAAAGGCCGTCTGGATAACAGCAGACTGGCGCTCCTAAAATATACGACAGGTCTGGACCACACGTAAATTTTGTTCGTATCTGAGAAAAATCCTAGGATACGAAAACATTGTTGGATGCCACAAATGATCCTAAATCACTCGTACGCACAGTATAAGCACAAATCTGTGCGTACGAATGGTTCGTGCATGAGGCCCATTGGGAGCATTTATTATGCTCCTATCATTTATCATACTGCAGATAAGTCACAGGAAAAACAAAACTATTAGTTATTATTATTAATATTAAAAGTGAAAGTATACCGTGCGGCGCTGAAACCGAAACTGAAAAACAAATGGGGCAACACCGCACCACAGCCTGAAGTGCTGTGCAATTTAGGTTTACTTTTAGAGATTAATGTGTTTATAGGTTTTTTTAATAGGTCTAGAGAGATTAATATGTTGCTTTTGTTTGTGAAACGAGAGAGGAAGCTGCCGTGTTATATATGTGGCCTGCAATGCAACACCGCCACCTGCTGCCAGTCACAATCTACGGTGGTCAGAGAACAGAAAATCAACAGGAAATAGCGCATTTTATAAATTAAAAACTGTTTTACCTTTTTGACAAGACTGCCTGCTCCATTTACATCCGTGCGCACAAAGGAATCCATTTTGTGGCGTCTACTAAAAGCTAAAAGCTACCTCGCGCGCTGTGAAATGTGACGTGATGACGTCACTACGGGTACTCGAGGTGAACAAAAAAGCCTCGATAGAAGTCAAAGCACTCGATCTGTCGAAAACTCGGGTATTCTGTTAATGCACTAGCGTGCGCTACTATAAACTAAATCATAAAAAATTGAATTTTATCTCAAATGTCTTATACAGGTCAACAGTTTGTAAATTAAACTCGTATAATTACACTCTGAAAGCCTAAAAATATCTGTCGAGTGGTTTATGATTTATAACGATATAAACGGAAATAAAACCGAAGCTACGAGACGATTCCGTCTCTTAAAAAACGAATAAAAATTTGAATTTTATCTCAAATGTCTTGTAGCCTACAGGTCAACAGTTTGTAAATGAAACCCATATAATTACACTCTGAAAGCCTAAAAAATATCTGTCGAGTGGTTTAAGAGCTGTTTATCTAAACAGTAGGTATCTGTTTGCGGTAGCTATACGCTAACAACAAAGCTACCGTAAAAGAGCAATTTTATTTAGCTCTAAAAATCTTCTGCAGCTAACAATTTGTAAATGACCACCAAATAATTACGCTCTGTAAGTTTCAAGAAAATCTGCTGTGTGGTTTATGAGTTATCTTGCAAAAAAAAAACAGCTAACAACACAGCTAACAGTGGTTAGCTCCAGAGCAGGAGGCCGGGCTGCGACAGAGTCAGTCCAAGCAGAGGAGGCTTTTTTCAGACACATGAGCTGGAAACGGTCGGTGTACTCCTCTGGAAGTGTTCCCCTAGCGGACAAAAGTGGTACTGCACCATTTTTTGCCCAAAATGAAAAACGGCGATATCAGAGCCAAAAATGGGTCTAAAAATATGGAAAAAAATCCATAAATAACACGCTTCGGCGTATAAGCCGCAGGACATTCAAATTAGTAAAAAAACTGTGTGTTATACCCCGAAAAGTACGGTAATGTTTTCTACGATATTAGTGCTTACTGTATTTTTAGTTGATGTTTTTCTTAGTTCATATCTTAGATGCTATTACTGTTTTTCTTTTACATTTTATTGTTGGATGTTACTGGGACCCTGTGTATATAATCTCATTTCATCACATGTAGCACATGTGGTGCAAATGGCAATAAAGACTCTCTGACTCCCTCACAGAAACACACACGGCGTCCACAACAGACATCAAAGGAAAAGTTGCTCATGGTGTGGAAGGACACCAGGCCCACGTGCACTCTAACGTGCGTGAATGCGAAACTGTTTATGTCGTCTCTGAACCGTTTTCTCGAACACGCTCCAAAGTCTCCGCGTGCCTCCTGTACAGACTGACGGCACCTGATCATCAGTTTAAGTGTGTTTAGCTGTTTAAAGCTCTGGGGCTCAACTTGGTAAAGTTACTAACTTACATGTACATGTAGGTTTTTAAAGAAATAATGTCAGTGGAGCCTTAGCTTGACCCCAAACTCTCGCTCCACATTTGTTTTTTTAAGGAGTAAAATCGTTGGGACCGTAAACAAAAAACAAAAAAAACATGCAAACATGTACAAATTTAAAATATATATTTAAAAAAAAGCAGTAAGATAAATGAGAGAAAGCTGTGGCTCCATGCCTGTCTGAAACCTACGAGTTGTATGAGAGGCCCTTTAGGGCGTACTTATTATCCATCGCCTTTTCTGCTATATTTTACCAACCAATCAAAATTGAATACTGCTGTTTCTAGGCAGACTTAATTCACATAAAGTTATGAAATATATATATTTTTAGACATTTTAAAATAGTAATCTATAAACAAGAAGGGATTTAGTCTCTTACACAATCGCTATCCGTTCTGCTTCATTGCTCAATCCTTTGGTCGCCTCCATTAGTTTGTAACCAACATGCAAATGGGTCTTTTTGTGTAAAAATGTCCAATCAGTTTTTGTACTGGCTCTTCCAACATGTTGGAAATGTGCAACATTTCTTAAACTCTCTGTTAGAATTGATGCCTCATACAAACTGAAAAAACAAACAAAAGTTAATCCAATTTTCCATGTGATGCATTTAAATGCTTAAAATAAATATACAAAAATATGTGTTCCTTTTTTTAAAAGTTAGTTTGAACTCTCAGTGATTTCACATTAACAGTATAAACACACAATCCTGTTTTTATTTGCATCTCTAACTTTACCCTGCACAGGTTTTATTGCGGTTTCTCCTGGTGACAAACTTTGTTATCCAAATGAACAAACGTTACAAATCCCTGTAAGTTTCTCAGAAACACGGAGCCTTTCTCTGCTCCACCCGTACGCACCCATGGTGCATCCGGAACGGGAACACATCCATCCACACAGCCTGCAGCTCTTGCATCCTCCCTCAGGTATTCCTGGCGTCGTTGTGGATTAAAATAGCCGGCGGCCCACATATCTCTGTAAAGAAGCGTGGTGCTGTTGGGTCAGACAACAAAATGAAAGGAGTCTGCGCAAAAACACCACAGCTGGCCTGATTTACAACTTTAATTCATGAGAACGATAAAAGAGCCTAAAGATGAACCGATTTGTTTTTTATTTGAATAAACACCGAGTGGGATTTGGACACTGAGGACTTCTTCACACTTGCCACGACCTAAAAACAGGTAAAGCATGGATGATGGTCTTTTCAGGGTCTTGGTGAAGTTTTCAGGATGGACTACTTGTTGAGCTCTCAAGAGTTTTATGCATGCACAACTCTTCTGGTGGTGGTTTTGGTTTTTGATGCTGGTCTGACCAAGCTTCCTCGATCATTAAAGACCGTGTAAAGTAAAATTAAATTTGTGTTTTGAGTTTGTCACACGGCATAAATATGTGTTATTAATCACCCATATAAATCTGACTGATTAAAAACATTGTTTACCTTATAAAATTAAGTCTCAAATATAAGGAAAAAACATGATTTTCCCAGGGTCTGGAACGGTGGGGGCGTGTCAGCGCGTGGGCGTGGTTTCAGCGCAGTTCTGCAGCTCAGAGCTCAGAGCTGAGTGTGTGGAGGAGGAAGACAGGTTCATCAGTAAACCTGCTCTGTTTGCTCCTTTTTCCAAGAGTTACGCTGTTTTTAGTGCACAAACAACTCTGGTTTTATTTTTAAAGTTGAGGACGCAACTATAATTCATAACTCCGCTGTTCTGTGTTTAGAAGATGAGCGGACTCGCGCGGCTGCACCCGGTCCGACCCGACACATCGCATGCGGGGGCTGTGTTGGTGATTAAAATAAAGAGTAATCACGTTGATAACTAAGTATGCAATGGACCTGTCGCATTTTCTTAGCAAAAAAGGAGCTTGTGAACTTGTAGGGCACAGGCTTAGCAATAAAAAAAAGAAAGAAAGAAAGAAAAGAAACAGGAAAGGCGGCGGCGGTGTCCGGAGGCTGAGGAGGGAGACGGTCAGTAGCAGGTGCCCTGACCATTAAAACATCCAGGGAAGATGCAGGAACGAGGCATAATTGATTAGCTAGCTAACAATGAACAAAATATCTATGCTATTGCTATCTGATGCTATCTGCGAGTCGCGAGTGAACGGCTCCACCCATGCGAAGAACAATTTATATCACTAGAGCAGCAGGGGGTAGGGCTATACTAATGAGGACCGCGTGACGAAACGCGGTCCCGTTTAAAACACGCCTAAAAAATCCTGAAACACACATGTCTTTATACACAGTTTCATGTATAACTTCAAAATTAATTGAGCTACAATTTTGAGACTTTTTACTCATTTACAACATTACAATTATCACATTTATAATGTTTATTTAAGAAAATGTTGAAATTCACTTTACACGGTCTTTAAGGATTCAGAACCAGCTTGTCCACACTGGCCTCACGCCCAGACTACAAGTGTCACTGTGATAAGTTCATGGAGACAACAGAGTGGTGACTCCTGGATCTGCATCCTGACCTGGTCCAGGAGAAAGAACTGTGCCAGACCAGCTGCTTTTAATGAATGAAAACTGACATTTGTAAGAGTTTGAAACATTCACAAGGACTCTCAGGTTCTTCGTGCCACTCACACGGCCTCACACTTCAGGCGCAAACATTTTGAAGAGGTTCAAAAAAAATGTGCGAGACAACTTTTGTCTTTTAACTGTCAGAGCCACTACACGGGTCTGGAGCCCGTTTCAAAGCCTTCTCAAATCAGTTTATATGAAAATGCAGGAAATATCAGACGAGTCTTTGAAGGTGAGGTACCTCTGAAACCAAACCGTGACTGAGATGGAGACAAAACAACAACAACAACCCTGCAATCAAACTGAGACGTAATGAAGACACAGTGTGACTGATGACTGTGATTTTTGCAGGAATGTTGTACGAATGTAGCAATTTATTTGCAGCCATAAACTTACACAAAAATCCTGAATTAATTCTGAATTAATCCTGAATTAATTCAATTAATCCTGAATTAATTCTGGATTAATTCTTGAATTAATTCAGGATTAATTCAGAATTATTTTTGAATTAATTCAGGATTAATTCTGAATTATTTTTGAATTAATTCAGGATTAATTCTGAATTATTTTTGAATTAATTCAGGATTAATTCTGAATTATTTTTGAATTAATTCAGGATTAATTCTGAATTAGTTCTGAAGGCAGAGGCACCACCAGTGAATGCAATAAAGACATTTTAAAGTTCTGAAACAGCAAAGCTCCAGCGTGCGCTGACGTTTTAAAAGATCTGTTCATTTCGTCTTTGACTCGAGGGTTGGACAGGAAGAGGCGGAGCCTTGTTTTGTCAACAAACGACTGCGGTCCTCCCAACCAGAGACAAAAACTTGAGAGGCTGGAACAAGAAAAAAAACATGCCAACTTCCCAAGGTCACCCTCCTCTTCACTGCATCTGACCCATTTACTGTCCAATGCAGCGTGCGCACGCACACACACACACACACACCTTAGGGGACACCCCTGTCTGAACGTTTACAGACAAACTGGTAATTTTTTTTTCTCTAAATTCACAGAAAACAAAAGTCACCTGGATGTAAC
>JBBPBX010012040.1:21879-37748 GCA_038048925.1 Garcialebias charrua | reverse complement strand
TAGATAGATAGATAGATAGATAGATAGAAGATAGATAGAGTTTGAGTTTTAAAAGTCTTTTATTTCACACTCCAACAGTCAATACAGATAAAACATGGTAAAAGTTAAGAAATCAAAGTAAATACTAAACATGAGTCATCCACTGAGCACAAAACATTGTTAATACCCCACTTATTAACAAAGGCATCCATGTTTTTTGTCAAACATGGTAAAAGTTTTTAAAAAATCAAAAAGTAAATACTAAACATGAGTCATCCACTCAACACAAAATATTGTTAATACCCCACTTATTAACAAAGGCATCCATGTTTTTTGTCATACATGGTAAAAGTTTTTTTTTTTTTAATCAAAAAGTAAATACTAAACATGAGTCATCCACTGAACACAAAACATTGTTAATACCCCACTTATTAACAAAGACGTCCATGTTTTTTGTCAACTTAAAATACTCAAATTCCACACGGACTCGAGCAATTACCAGTCTTTCAAATAAAACACGAGCATCATCTGTTTGTTGCTGATTGATTTTGTTCCTTCTTGATATCCATATTGCCAATTTTGCAGTACCAGAAATGAAATTTAAGAGAATGTGAACTTGTTTTTTCTTTGCGCTGTACCGTGGACCATAGATAAAAATTTGGTTAGAGAACTGTACACCCAAACCACCAAACAGATTATCCAAAAGAACAAGTAAAGGATTCAGTCGTAAGCATTCAATAAAAATATGGTACAATGTTTCTTCTTGGGAACAATAAGGACATGAAACACTAATGTCAGGATTAAGGTGTGCCAGATACCTGTTTGTAGCTATGGCCCCATGCACAATCCTCCACTGGAGGTCGCCCATCCGTTTCTCAATGGGGGACTTGTACAGGGACCGCCAACAGCCTCTCGGGGTAGAGCCGGCGTCAAAAAACCCAGTCCACTTCGACACCGCCACTTCTGCCAACGAGCGTAAGTTCAGGACCTTCACACAAATAGTGTACAGGACTTTCTTTCCCAAGCCTTGAAAACATCCTAGTGGTGAGTCTTGGAGGGACAGCAACTTTTCTGTCTCATCCTGCCACTGATCCACTGCAGGAGAGACAATTAAGGAAGGAAACTCGTACTCACACTCATCATCCCATTGGTCAGACAGAGAACTATTAAAATAGATAGATAGATAGATAGATAGATAGATAGATAGATAGATAGATAGATAGATATAATTGTTCCATTTCAGCCATCTTTGTGGATCACAGGCTCTCCACAGTAACTCCTGTACTCTGCTTCCTGCCTCGTCTTTCTTCAAGAATATTGCAGCTGCGCTTCTGTTTTCTCTTTAGCCTCTGACGGCTGCAGTACTATCAATAATAAAAGAAAAACATGATTTCTGATCAATTTGACTGACAGTTTATAAAAGTTTTGTCAGTAAGGATAATTTTGACCGTTTTTGTAATCTAAAGTCACGGCGACGTGTCATCAACTTTCAGTTATGCTGATGACGTTCAGCTTTATATCGCTGAAGGTCCTGGTTTTGGGTCACTTTATCAGGCTTAATGTTTAGAGTTAGTTTAGTTATGACCCATTAACCTGGCAGTGTAGACATTTATAAGTTCTACACTTCCTGCAGTCACGTGTCTAACGGTAGGTGTCACCATACAGAAGAAACCTGTAACTGGACTGTACTTATACAGTTCTTTTCCAGTCAAGACAGTTACTCAAAGTGCATTACGACACAATCTGAGTCCTCGTTCAGCCACACACACATTCATAAAACACTACATCTCTACAAGGCTGTTCAGAGTAAATTGTTCTTGGAGTCTAATCAGAGCGTTAGGCCCTGTTTACACGGACACTGTGGGGGGAATCTGAGGTTTTGGGTATGTTAATTAGATGAAAAGTTTTACGTTTAGACGGGCGAATTCAAGTGTTTACATGGATCCGCTCGAATCTCCCCCCTCCCTCATGAATCCACTGTAGTTACCATGCTGGGCCATTAGATGGCGCTGTGAATGTTTGAACCTTCACTGTTGCGATGCGTGCTGCCTCGTCTGTTTTCCTCTGGGGCTAAAAGTTCAGCTAACTACAAGTTGTTGTCAACAAGTTAACGAGTTAAAGCTGGAATTTGGATGAGTTGACAGATTTGACACCAAGTGGGACCTCTTCATCTAACAAGCTGCACACCAGACGCTGAGCGGACCTGAACCGAGTGACGATGTCGGATTTTAGTCCGTGAGAATCAGCTGATTTACAGCAGGTAAAAATGTTCTTAATAATGTTTGCTTGTGTTTACTTTGATCACAGAACAACCAACTGAGGTTTTATTTTTATTTTTTTCCTGCGAGGTTGATAAGCTCTTGTTCCACGAAGCGGACCGGTTCGGATGTGGGTCCAGTTTCCACCAGGATGAAAACAACAGAGTCCAGTTCATTAAAGTTCGGTTAACGTGTTTTTAAAAGTGTTCAATTTAATTCTCAGTGTTTTGACATACAGTTTGTGGTGTTGAATAAATTAATTAATTAAAAATCAACCTGGTGTCTTCATTTTCAACATGCAGCATGTTAGGCATGACGTAACGAGTCCAGATAGATTAATTTAGCTAAGATAAATTTATATATCTCCCACGCTAACATAAATACTGTTTATTATTGTTAAACTGTTATTATATAGCACATTTAGTATGTTATAGTGCAGCGTGACACGTGAAATGTCCGCCTGCCTCGTTCAATAAACAGTGATATTAGAACTGGATCCAGCTGTGTCTCTTCCAACACAGATGCAGGTAATTCAGGTGTAGATTAATTAAATATGAGACTCAAAATATATTCCATCAGCTGTAGTTCAGAAAGTGGTGCGTGTCCAGTCCACCGCCATTGTTAGAAATGCCGGCTGTCCACGCGTGCATGCTGCGCGCATGTGTTCAAACAAAAGCTCTGCGGGAGATGTTTACATTATCAACGGGGGGTCAGCGAAAAACCTCCACCCTGAGCCGTGGACAGAAAACCATCCGATTCAAAGAGGGGGGCCAGCGGACTCGTGTAAATGATGAGCAAAACCGCAGAGAGAAAGGAGCGGTTTCACTCAAAATACGCGCCGTGTAAACGGGGCCTTAGATAACATTCATACATCAACAGGACACCCATCGGAGGCAGTGAAGGGTTTAGTGTCTTGTCCAAGGACACTTCAACATGTCTTCAACATGCGACTGTATACTGGTGGCATCACATCTTTGGCACTCTTGTTGGAGGATGACTGCTCTAACCACTGATCCACAGCTGGCACATGGATAATAATGTTTTTTGTTTTTTCAGCCTCCTTGGGGCTGTGTGGACTCCCTGAGCTTGGCTCCTGGGTGCCGTGGTTGGCCCGCTGGCCGGGGCGGCTGCCGGGGCCTGGCGGGCGTTCGGCTGGGGGCGTGCGCTTGGTTGTTAGCGGTATGTGGGGGGTGGTCAGGGGCGTGGCCTCTCCGTGGCGGCGGGTGTCCTGTCGGCTGAGCACGGGTTGGGTCGGATCTTGGATGTCGGCTCCTCTCTGCCCCAGAATGAATGGGTCTGCCTCCTGGGTTTGGGCGTGGGCTCATGTCTTGGACCTGGGGGGTATAGAGTGCGTATCGGGAATATAAATGGAATGTGTCGTTATTGTAGGTCTTTGTGTGAGTGAGTGAGTGAGTGAGTGAGTGAGTGAGTGAGTGAGTGAGTGAGTGAGTGAGTGAGTGAGTGATTGTGTCTGTGTATGAATGATTGTTTGTCAGGCCGGGACTTATACTACCCCCTCTTTGATACAGCTGGGACTGCTCGGTGTGGCGCCCCTACCACGCGGCCCCCTAGTGGGGTGTGCCTTGCCTGCCGGTGCGCTTGGGGGCCTCGGTGTCGGGGGCTGGGTGATTTGGCGTGTGTCGGCTCGGCCTGGTGGCTGCCTGGTGGGGCTCGCATCCTCTGGTCCTGGGCGGTGTGCGTCCTCGGTACCCAGGCCTTGGTGCCTAGACCTGGGGCTTCATCAGTGCAGCGGGTCCCGGCGGGGGCCCATGAGTCTGTTGCTGTTGGCCCCGGGGGGTCATTGTATGTGGTAGCTGGTGGGGCTCTCCCGGTTCTCCCTTTTGGTCCGATCTGGGGGGGTGGGTGAGTGGTTCATCCTGTCTGGGTGGCCCCGGGGGCTTCGTGCTCGGGGTCCCTCTTGGGGTCTTGGGCTCTGGTCCCACCTCTGTCTGGCTCGGGTCTTGGGGGTCGGGTCTCTGATGCTTTGCAGTCGTCTATTAGAGAAGTCTTATACACTTATGCATGCTCACAACCACACACAAATGGATGCAGGGATGCACATGCAGGTATCGTATGTAGATGTGTATGCGACTGCATACGCATGTATTTGTATGTATGTATGTACAGTATATACAGGTGAAGCTTCTCAGTGTACAGTATGTATCTCAGTATACGGTATGTATATACAGTACAGTATATGTAGGTATGGGTATATATATATTTATAGAAACTTATTGCAAAGCCATGAATATTCTAAGTATTTTATACATATGTATTTTGTTGCTGTCTTCTGTCATGTTCTTTGCAGGTTTACAGACAGCTGTCAGGTGTTTTTGCCTTTTGCTTTCTTTGTGTATATTTATTATACTTCGTAGTCTTACTTCCCGTCTTTCCTTCCTTTCTTTCTATCTTAAAAAAAAAACTCCACTAGATAGTTATTAAAGTAAATATTTGGAGGTAATAATGGTGTGGAGAGTATGGCTGTAAGGGGAGAAGGGAGGCCATCGAATAAAATAAAATAAAAAGGAAAATAATGTTAAACAGCAGAAATTGAAAAAAAAAAACTAAAAATACAAAAAGTACTCATCGTACACAAATTAACTGCGATTTTTGCTTTTTTGTGCCCAGCCAGGTGCATAAACAAGCAGATTATTTATAAACGGTGTTCAAAGTAATACAGTTATTATTTACTGTCATATAATTATATTATTGTCCAACTCTGTTACCCACTGAAATACATGTCAGTTAAAAACATGGGCGTGTATTTTTGATTTTACCATTTAAAATAAACATGTCAAGATTATGCAATCATATTTTACATGTAAAAGTACAGCAGCAGTTTTGTTTCCTGCAACAAGTCGCACCAAAGACGAGAGGAAACTCATTACTTTTTTATCTAACCGGAGGCTGCAGAGCAAACAAGCACAGTTCCTAAAATACTCAACTTTATGTTCAGTACAACACGAGGAACTCCGTAACACACGAGGTTTATTATTAGGCCGAGTCGCTGCACAACAACAGACAGCCAGTGTGAGCGTGCAGAGCCGAACGAGACAATCTCCTTGTAAACTGTAGTAATCTTTGCTCCGTGGTGAATACAGCTGGAGCTTCTTCCCATAGAAGAGCAGTCATCGTGAAAGATCAGGGCTCTGGCTTTCACAGAGGAGCTCTCTCTCCATCACGAGTGGAGTTCATTTGTTCTGCTTTCCTGCTGATGCAGTCTGACGGCTTAGCTTCTTATCTAATCTCTGCCTTATTCACTTACTGAATTATG
The DNA here is from genome assembly GCA_038048925.1 of Garcialebias charrua. Lineage (NCBI taxonomy): Eukaryota > Metazoa > Chordata > Actinopteri > Cyprinodontiformes > Rivulidae > Garcialebias > Garcialebias charrua. The sequence continues at coordinate 32,237 of JBBPBX010012040.1, read as the reverse complement.
GCTTCCCAGGACACCGTCTGTGTGTTTGACTCGAGTGGTTTTAATTTATGAGGTAAAGACAATAACAGTGTGAGTTTGAGAGCACAATGCTGCAAAATAAATGAGGAAGATGAATGAAAGCTGTGATTATTATGAGAAGTAAATGGCACCCAGCTGTAGAATGGAAGAAGTGAAGGAGCTCGTTTGTGTCAAAAAGGTTTCTCTCTCTTCCGACCATCAAGTCTTCTGCTTTGTGGCTTCCACTAGACTCCATCCAGTCCTCAGCAGGAAATCTTTTTTTGTTTTTTGATGGCTACAATTTAAAAACAGCATTAACAGTGGAGGAAAGTGCCTCTTCACATGCCCTGAAATGACATTTGTTCTTCTGTTCATCTCATTTCTATAAACATTGTCCATTTTGGAACCACAATTATTTAACTGATTTGCTACAACTTTAATTTCAGCCAAGTGTCCTCTAGCCTTAAAACATGGTGAACTGGTAGAAGCACGAACACAACATGTTCTCAATCACTCCGAACAACATCAGCTGTTGGTCATTTGAACTGAACAAGTGGTTGACAATTCATACAACTGGACCAAATGTGTCAAATCCTGGTCCTTGATGGTCTCCGTCCTCCACGTTTTACAAGTGATTTAGACCAGAGTTAAATGAACAGGCTTCTGCAGAACTTGGAGGTAACTTAGAGACTGACTTGAGCGTGTTGGAGCAGAAAATCAAGTAAAACATGCAGGATGTTGGCCCTTGAGGACCAGGATTGTACATCCTTGGACAAATAAAAAGCCACTGACTGACTACTGTATGTTCAAAATGTGGATTTAAACCAATTTTGTATTATTAGATCCTAATGTCACCTTACAGTTATTGCACATTATATAAAAATTGTACACTTAAATTTGGAGTTCCACAGGGTTCGTATCTTGGTCCTAGACATTTTTGTCCCACACATGCTGCTACTCTGGAAGTGTCAAAAGACACAGCATCAACTTTCAGAGTTGTGCTGATGACACACAGCTTTACATCACTGAGTATCCTGATGACCAACCCGTGGCTTACTGATGACGTTTAACTGTACAGGTAGTCCTCGGGTTATGATGGTCTCGAGTTACGACGTTTCGTGGTCACGGCGCATCTCCCATTAATTAAAAAAAAAATTTAAATTAAATTTTGAAAACTTATTTTGAAAAGCCGAGTTACGCAGTTTCCGGTTTTACGTAGTAAACGTAGCGGCGGAGGAATACTGTACTGTACTCTATAAAAAAGCTAAGTCTGGTCCTCTGGACATTCAAAAAACAAAACAAAACTGTACTGTGAACGTGGATTTACGTCGTAAACGAATGGAGAATACGGCCGATGGATGGAGAAATACGGTGTCACCAGCATCCCAACAGGCCATAACTCTTTTTTCCCTTCATTATGGCTCCCAAATGTATGTGTTTTTTGATAATTATGTAGGGTACTGTGTTAGGATAGGCTAAGTGCTTAGTAATACAGTACTGTACATGTATATGGTGCAGTATGTACGTATATTTCGACACGTCAAAATTTGGTTTACGCCGCCGCACAGGAACGGATCGCCGTCGTAAGTCGAGGACTACCTGTATTTTAAATATTAGGTCAAGGATGATCAAATTGTTATTTTCAGCTCTACCAGAGTCTTTGCAGGCAGGAAGTTAAAATAAAACTCAAAGGTGGTGATGAACCATTCAGAAAACCCTTGATGTTAAATATGAAAGGGACAAGTCAGGACAGATTGATTGACTGATAATTACCAATACTACAATAAAGTTTTAGACAAGAACAATTTACAATGTTATTATTATTTTAATACTAAAAGCCTGTAGGGGCAAATCAAATGTGAAAACATAATTTTACAGCGGTCTCCTTTTAGCTCACTGTCCTCCTTCCTAGTTAAGCTGAACACAAGTGTCTCCAGAGCAGCCATCATTTAGTTACAAGAAGGTTGAACTTTTTAAAACAGTATTAACACAACCTGACCAGTAACAGTTCAACAGACAAATGATATGCCTCTTAATGACAAATGTATTGATAAAATGGAAGAACGAGTAAATTATGATAATTTCATTAAAATCAATAACCATTTATGTTTTACCCGCATTACAACATCCATCATTTCTTGCATTTTTTTTACCAGTTATTACAAAAGCAGTAGCTTTATTTCTAAACATCTTTATCTGTGTTGCTCTCCTTCTGTTGTCTTTTTCCTCACAATTCTTGTTCTCGCTCCATATCTTTGTTTGTGTCTGCTCTGAATAAAAGGAAGCAGCTGTGCTCTGCAGACAATTACATAACTGTGTGTGTGTGTGTGTGTGTGTGTGTGTGTGTGTGTGTGTGTGTGTGTGTGTGTGTGTGTGTGTGTGTGTGTGCGTTAATGCATGCCGAATGTTGAGCAACACACAAAAAGAGGGAAGGAAAAGGGACAAACGTCTCGTCTCTTCCGTCTAACTTTTATTGTCTGCTGGTGTTTCCCGTCTCTCTCATCCTCTTCCCTTCCCCGCCTCCTCATTCTCTCCATCCTTCACTCCATCCCCAGAGCTACTGGGCTGTGAAATGTGAAAAACTGCAGCATGCATGGCAATTCATTATCTTGTCAAACTTCCCCAGGCCTGCCTCAAGCCATGGCGTTCACGTGGTGGTCACTGCAGCAGGTCAACAGGTTGCCACAAACAAGGAAAATAACAACGTGTGTGCAAGAACAGATGAACGGCCTTCAGCTTGGAGTTTTAGCCGGTGTCGCAGAGACGGATACAAAGATTGTGCAACATATTTAATTAAATATGCACAAAAGTGACGTGACGTCATCCTTTGGACTTCAGGTGAACCAACTTGCTCTCAAATAGCCACATTTAGACCAAAATAAGTGGAACTACAGATAAAATTTGACAGCTACAAAACGATCCACCAAAGAAGTCAAATAAAGGTAGTCCTCGACTTACGAACGAGTTCCGCTTCTACGCACCGTTCGTAACACGAAATTGTCATAAGTCGGAGCACATACAAAAAATATATATATATTTTTAATAAATAAATAAATGTACAGTACTGTACAGTTACCAAGCACTTAGCCTATCCTAACACAGTTTTTAAAGATGAAGGAGTGAGTTGAATTGTCTCCCTTTCACATAAAGGGAGCTAGCTCCCTTTATGTGAATGGAGCCTGCTAGGGAGGAGGGAGACAATTCAACTGACTCCTTCATCTTTAAAAACTGTGTTAGGATAGGCTCAGTGCTTGGTAACTGTACTGTACATTTATTTATTTATTTTTAAAAAAATTCAATGAGATAGTAAGTCAGAAACGTCGTAAGTCGAGGACTACCTGTATGTGAAACTATGGAATTATTTTCAGAAGAATAAATTAGTCTGATTTTGGAAACAAATGTAATGTCTTGGTAATTTTTCTACTTTGAAGTAATTCCAGGTTAGTTGAATCCTTCTTTTGACGGCTTGTTTATGCAGGTTGTAAAGACATTTTCTCATGTAAGAAGTCATTTAGAAACATTTCCAAGTGTTGCTATAATACCGTTTTATGATTTAAAGTCGAGCGTTCTTTCTGAAAAACTGTCAAATAAAAGCTGCTTTATTCATCTCCAAAATCTAAAATCAGCATAATGTGACCAACTCTTTCTGCAAAACAAGCTTTTTTCCCCAATTTTTTTTTAACAATGTTCAACTTTTTTCATGTCACAGGAGCAAAAATTAGGATTTTGTTACTTCGCTTCACTGTGGGTGTTATGAATACAGATGTTACGTTGAGTATGCAGCTGTTTTTGCTGATCACGGTCGTATTGGTAGCAGATTTCTGGGCTGAAGGAAACATTGTGTCAGTAAAACAGCACTGGCTGGTTTAGCACAGCGCTGTAACGACTCCAAACAAATCAATATGTTTGAAAAGAACTACGGACACACGGAGCATGAAGACGAAGAGCTGGGGTGAGAGGAAACCAGATGTTTGTGTCAGCTGCTTTAAAGCACCGTTTGACTTTTAAACAGACACGTTGTTCACCGTGTGTCTCGGCCTGTAAATGCAGCTTTGCAACAACCGCACGAAAGCAAACCCTCCACTCCGATTACACCTCCGTCCTCCATTTGTGCTCGCCGTCTCCATTTCCCCTCTCGTTCATCGGGCTTTGGAGCAGCTCTGCTCTGAAATAAATGGATTACGTCTAATTGGGGAGTCTGGGTTTGATCCCTGACCACTCCAAACACACACCCACACAAATCCCTGAAGCCCACCACGTCCATTCTAACATAAAAAGATGCTGCAGTTTCACAGAGCAGCTGATCGTCCTGTCAGGTGCACAAAGGCTGTTTCATCCACATGTGTAGTCGTAATGCAAAGCAGCTAATAAAAGAGGACTCCATGAGGAAACAAAGACCAGGACAGCTCAGAAAGATAAACGACGCCCACAAATCAGCCTGCTGGTGTGCACGTGCATGTGTGTGCGGTTCTGTGCGTCTGACAGCAAACGGCCAATTACTGTCGAAAGTGGCGGGATGAGTCCTGCCAGACCAAAGCTTTCCATTAGTGCATGCCAGCCAAGCATGTGCGCATGTGTGTGTGTGTGCATGCATGTGTGAGATGGAGTGAATGAGGCAACAGAAAGACAGAAGGAACGAAGGTGGAAAAACCACGTGCGCGCCAGCTCTGTATGTGTTAATGTCTGTGTCTTTATTTTCTGACGCAGCTTCTGCAGACTTCTGACAAACTGAATATTTTTGTTCTCCAACCTCCTTAAAGACAAGCCTCCATCACATAGACACGCCTCCATCACAAAGACACGCCTCCATCACATAGACACGCCTCCATCACAAAGACACGCCTCCATCACATAGACATGCCTCCATCACATAGACACGCCTCCATCACATAGACACGCCTCCATCACAAAGACACGCCTCCATTACAAAGACATGCCTCCATTACAAAGACACGCCTCCATCACAAAGACACACCTCCATCACAAAGACACACCTCCATCACAAAGACACGCCTCCATCACAAAGACACGCCTCCATCACAAAGACACGCCTCATCACAAAGACACGCCTCCATCACAAAGACACGCCTCCATCACAAAGACACACCTCATCACAAAGACACACCTCCATCACAAAGACACGCCTCCATCACAAAGACACGCCTCCATCACAAAGACACGCCTCCATCACAAAGACACTCCTCCATCACAAAGACACGCCTCCATCACAAAGACACGCCTCCATCACAAAGACACGCCTCCATCACAAACACTCCGCTGGATGGAAATAAACCTATCTTTGACCTATAACTCACTAAATAAGATCTGAATTTAGCCAACATTCCCAAATCCGTCAACAATATATCATTAAAATAACATTATGGACATTTTAAATGCTGGTTTGATGGTTTTCCAGACAACAGTAAAAAAAAAATAAACAGTTCAATATTTAAATGTAGCTAAAAGAGCTGTCCAAGAGTTCACAGCCTAGAATTAGCATCTTATCATGAGTTTACACTAAAAGATTGAGCCTGTAATTTGCATCATGCGACAACAAAGCATCCAACACTTCTTCCTAATGAAACGAATATTAAAAGTTTTAAGTGCGCTCTGCACAACAAATGTGAAAATGAGTATTTGAAAGCAGCTTTGAACTTGAATGTTTGTGCTACAGTAAGATGGTCTGTGGTGAGTTTTGGACGTGATGCAGATTTTAAGAGCCAAGAAATGTAGGATTTAAAAACTTCATTCCTTCTGTAAGCCTGTCATCCATCCATCCATCCATCCATCATCTTTACCCGTTTCTTCCTTTTGGGGCCACTGGTGCTCATATCCAGCAGTCACTGTGCGAGAGGTGGGGGACACCCTGGACATCACAGGGACACAGAGACAAACAACCATTCTCTCCCACCTAGTAGGTGATATTTAAATTTACCAATCAGTCTAACATGCATGTTTTTGGTCTGTGGGAGGAAACCCACGCAACACGGAGAGAACATACAAACTCCATCCAGAAAGGTCTGCGGCCGGGTTTCGTACTGGGTTACCCTGCTCGCTGAGAGGAGGCAGTTCTACCCACTGCGCCACCGTGCTAAGTTAGCCTATCATGAGCTAAAGAATTAACGTTGAATACAGATAGTCCTCGACTTACGACGGTCTCGAGTTACGACGTTTCGCGGTTACGAATTCCCTCCCATTGAAAAGCATTGTTCGAGTTGCGTGGTTTATGCGCCTTTACACCAAAAAATACTGAAACAAAACTTACTGAAATGAAGCAGGAGGGAGGGAGGAGGGAGCTGGAAACTTACAGGAGAGACTGAGCAGAGGAGGTCAGGAGGGGCTAATATGCTAACTCTGGACTGCTGGACCACATGTGGAAATACAGGAGACCTTATTTTTTGGAGCGGAGGTTTACGAGGCAGAGGCTACAGCTGAGCAACGAGCTAACATGCTAACAGACGTTGCTGTAAACGCTGTGAACCGCGTGAAGCTGCAAGAGCTCGGAGGTGCACGAGCTAACATGCTAACAGATGGAGGAAGAATTCACCAGCTCCCAGTAAGAAATTAACTATTTTTTCTTCATTATGGCTCCAAATATACCGTATTATATGTGTTTTTTGATAATTATGTAGGGTACTGTGTTAGGATAGGCGAAGTGCTTGGTAACTGTACAGTACCGTACATGTACGTGTATAGGTGGTGGCCAGTGTGTATGTGTTTTCCGACTTACGACGATTTTCGACCTACAACGCACCGTAGGAACGGAACTCCGTTGTAAGTCGAGGACCACCTGTACATTATAAGTATGTGAGTTTGTGCTGTGGTTAGACATCAGATGGTCATCGTTTGTTGTGAAGAACATCCAGTCAGACCTCCAAACGAACTGACTCGGCTTTGGTTGCACCATTTGCTGAAACGTGACCGGCTCCACGTCGCTAAACACTCGAGCACGTCATTTCACAGACGGAGACGCTCCACGCCACGCTTCAGTCACACGGGGGTCGTTTCGTTGCCAAGACTCTTTGATAAGCAGCAGATTTCTGCAGTTTTTAACACAACATCTACTACGTTAACTATCAATGACATAAAACAACTTTCAATGGTCACATCTTTAAAGTAACACCTCAAATCTGCAAATGCTCCACCTCCATTGAGGAAGGAAACTCCTCCTTCGCTGCTCGTCATCACTTTTAGCCAGGTCACATGAACCCGTTGACTTCTAGGAAACAAATACATAAAACCACTTTGTGCTTATTCTCATTGACGTCAGTGACGCTCAAGAAGATATTTAGGAGACGACAGAGCAGAAATGTGTTTACAAGGATTAAAGCTGATGATGGTGCAAAAAGGTTGAGGCAGCAGAAAGTGGTGTCAGTGAGACTGAGGGGAAACAGTTTGTGCTTCATTCAGCACTACAGCCAGAAAACACGTCTTCAACACGCGCACGTGCACAAACCCAACACCGACATACATGTAGAGCTCTGCAGGTGATTCAGCAGATGTTTAAGATAAAGATGGAGTTGAGTTTGAGCTGAATGAGGCGAGCAGCATGTGCGCTCCACATGCATTATTCAGCAGGAGTATCCTGGACACATGGCGGCAGATGTGCACGTATTATTTCAGGAAAAAGTCCATTTCCATGAGGCAGGTGAGCATCGTGTTGGTGAGGATGATTTCAACAGAGCAGGATGACTGATCACATCAGATGATTCAAGCAGCCACATGTCCAGTCAGCACTTTGGACCAGTCTGCTCCTGATGAGGAGCCAAACTCTGAGGATGAAGATCTGAACTGCATGAACTCATTCATTCAACCTTTATTTAGTCCGGTTAATCTCATTGAGCCTCGAGGACTCATTTACAAGAGAGACCTGTCTACAAACTAAAGAATGATGAACAACAGCAATGGAAAAATTCCCTTGAACAATAAACAATAGACAGAGAGAAATACCGTTTTTTTTTTTACAAAGTAGCAAAAGTAGCAAAACAGACAGATCATAAGATAGATGTATAAAATCAAAAACAGGAACATGTCTGCATTGGTTTTTGCCAGGAGTCCAACAGATTCTTAAAGCCATTTAGAGAGGTCAAGGTCGAGATCTTCAGATCTTTTTGTAAGATAAGTAAGTTATATTAGTAAGAATCACATTTTACATCTGGAAACTCCCTAAAAAAAAGTTCAATCATTCAACTCACACGTGCGTGTACTCACTCTTATCCATATTAAATATTTTTTAAGTGATAAAGAAACATGTTCAGCCTTTTTGCTCGTGTTTGCAGGTTTTACGCACCAGAATCTGATGGAGTCATGTGTGTGTGTGCGTGCGTGTGGAAGTGCGTGTGTGTGTGTGTGGGGATGGTCTGTTTTTAAATTAACCATTAAATGTCTCAGGATGGTGCGTTTAAAGGATCATTTCTTTGTAGTGTGCGCAAACACGTTTTGGTGTGTTTACGCACACACCTGTTTTAAATGTGGTCTGTGCCATTAGTGCGCACAGATCCATGATGCATCAGTGTGTGTGAGCACGTGCGTGCGTGTTTTCTCCTGTCAGCGGAGCTCCCCGCATGTTACTCCACGCGCGTGCAGAAGCAGCCACGCACGCGCTCAGGTAGTTGAGAGNCCCTCTAGCTCCGCCACTGCTCACGTGCACAAACCCAGCACCAACTACTACTGTATACATGTAAAGCTCTGCAGGCGATTCAGCAGATGTTTAAGATAAAGATGGAGTTGAGTTTGAGCTGAATGAGGCGAGCAGCATGTGCGCTCCACATGCATTATTCAGCAGGAGTATCCTGGACACATGGCGGCAGATGTGCACGTATTATTTCAGGAAAAAGTCCATTTCCATGAGGCAGGTGAGCATCGTGTTGGTGAGGATGATTTCAACAGAGCAGGATGACTGATCACATCAGATGATTCAAGCAGCCACATGTCCAGTCAGCACTTTGGACCAGTCTGCTCCTGATGAGGAGCCAAACTCTGAGGATGAAGATCTGAACTGCATGAACTCATTCATTCAACCTTTATTTAGGCAGGTTAATATCATTGAGCCTCGTGGACTCATTTACAAGAGAGAACTGCTACAAACTAAAGAATGAGGACAACAGCAACTGTAAAATGTCCTTAAACAATCAACAATAGACAAACATAAGAGAGAAATACAGATTTTTTTAAATCAAAGTATCAAAACTTGCAAAACATTATAAGGTAGATATAGAAAACCAAAAACAGGAACATGTCTGCATTGGTTTTTGCCAGGATTCCAAAATATTCTTAAAACCATTTAGAGAAGTCAAGGTCGAGATCTTCAGATATTTTTGTAAGATATTAAGTAAGTTATATTAGTAAGAATCACATTTTACATCTGGAAACTCCCTAAAAAAAAGTTCAATCATTCAACTCACACGTGCGTGTACTCACTCTTATCCATATTAAATATTTTTTAAGTGATAAAGAAACATGTTCAGCCTTTTTGCTCGTGTTTGCAGGTTTTACGCACCAGAATCTGATGGAGTCATGTGTGTGTGTGCGTGCGTGTGGAAGTGCGTGTGTGTGTGTGTGGGGATGGTCTGTTTTTAAATTAACCATTAAATGTCTCAGGATGGTGCGTTTAAAGGATCATTTCTTTGTAGTGTGCGCAAACACGTTTTGGTGTGTTTACGCACACACCTGTTTTAAATGTGGTCTGTGCCATTAGTGCGCACAGATCCATGATGCATCAGTGTGTGTGAGCACGTGCGTGCGTGTTTTCTCCTGTCAGCGGAGCTCCCCGCATGTTACTCCACGCGCGTGCAGAAGCAGCCACGCACGCGCTCAGGTAGTTTAAAGAGTAAATGAACGTGCACGGTACCTGCTGCCAGTTCTCCTCCAGTGAAGGCATCGCGGAGAAATAACCAGTGTCGTGCACGAGCTGCAGTTCCTGGAAAATACTGTAATTCGCCAAAACATCCATAGTTGAAGTGGAAAAATAAAAAATAAATAAAAAAGAGTTTGAAAAGTCCCAAATGGAGGCGTTAAAGACACTTCTTCTTCTTTTATTTTCCAAAGTGGAGAAATGTAAAAAAAAAAAAAAAGACCAGCTGTGCGCGGGCGCGCGCACCAGATGAGAACAAGCTGTAAAAAAATGACAGAAAGTGTTAATTTGAGCTTTGTCAGTGAAATCCTCTCTCCTCCAGCTCCGGCACGCCTCTCTCCTCAGTGCGAGTTCTGCGTGGGGGGAGGGAGGGAGAGAGGGAGGGAGGGGTGCCAGATTTATTTCCGCATCGCCAGATTGCCAATCGGTCTCCAGGTTGCCAGGTCTGCTCCTCCAGCAGCAGCAGCAGCAGACTGAACCCTGCTGCACCCAAGAGGAGAGAGAGAGA
>JBBPBX010012040.1:0-21786 GCA_038048925.1 Garcialebias charrua | reverse complement strand
GAGAGAGAGAGAGAGAGAGAGAGAGAGAGAGAGAGGTGGGCGGGGCCAGCTGTCAGTCAATTTCATGCGTAGCCTTTTAAGGTAATTAGGGTTGATGATGTCACTGGCGCTTAATTAGGGAGGAGGGAGTGGGCGGAGCTTTGAGGGCTTCCCGGGAGGCTATTGGCTGCAGGAAGCTGTCAGTCTGGCTGGTGAGGAGAGAGTTATTTTTAGAGTCTATATAAAAGCTGCAGCTTCTTCCTGCTTCAGTCAGAGCAGGCTGAGAGGTGAGGAGCTGCAGGTGCAGAGAGAGCCAGGTGAGAGACAGGTGCTTGTGTTTTCTTTCACCTGAAGGGTTCTCCCACCTGCTCATCACCTGCTTCCATGTTGGCTCAAAATAAACATGTTTTGTTGTCACCTTTTTAAAATAAGCATTTATGTATAAACTAAAATCCAATGCACCACTTGAAAATTTGTCACCACATGAAGAGTACGTCCATATTAAAGAATAACTTGTGTCTTTGTCTGCCGTAAACATATTCATTAAGTTGTCTGCCTGTTAGCAAAATATCTCCGGACCTACTGGCCAGATTTGAATGAAACTCTTAAAGGGGACCACACATGCAAACTTCACTTTTTAATGTTTTTTTTACTCTACTTTGGGTATGTACTTCATAAAAAAACAGTCCTAGTGCCAAAAAAATGCACCCAGTGGTTTGTTTACTCTAAGTATATTTATTTATTTTTGATAGAAACACAAAGTTTTCAAATCCTGCGGTTTGTGACGTCACAAACCGCAGCCACAACCCAGAGCCATATACAGTATATAGAGAGTTCCGACACTCTTTGATCTCGCCGACAGGCGGTCAATCGTTCCAAACTACGGCTATGGAAACCTTGTGGAGCTGCGCCCTCTGGCGGCGACGGAGCGCTACTGCAGGCAGCTTCAGACTGTAACCAGAGCCATGGAACAAATCGCCCCCTCCATGACCCACGTGACTTCCGCATTCCATTCTTACAATGGAACTCTATGGAAGTGTCGCAACTCTCACTTTATATGGCTCTGCCACAACCCACCTCAAACCTGAGTCCAGCCCCTCACCTAGCAACCCCTGGTTAGGCTCAACCCACTTCAGTATAAAAGACGTGACGGTTGTTTTTCCTGATTTCATCTCATCTTTTGTTTAAATGTTCTTAATTTCATGTGTACAGCACTTTGTTGCAGCTGTGGTTGTTTTAAATGGCTTTATAAATAAAGTATAATTGTTATTTTTACGTTTTAGTTCAATTTTTAGCGTATTAGCGATCGCTCCCAACGAGCAGCCGGCAGACGGAAAACGAGCAGACCGCCGGCGAAGAGACCATCTGCGGCTGGGAGCTGGCTGGCTGGTCAGAGGTTGCCTCATACGGATAAATTAACTGGAGACACTCAGTGAACTTTGTGTATGTGTCTGGACTGAAGCAGAGATCGCTCCCAAAAGCGCTGCATGCAACGAGCGGACATAAAAGGGCGGAGGAGGAACGAGCTATTTTTAGCCTCTGATTCGGGCTAAAAGGAGCAGCTCATGGCGGCGCGCGCAGACGGCTTTCGGTAAGTTATCTTAAGCTAGCACTAACAGTAAGTCAAATGAGTAATAAAAAAGAGCTAATTTTAAAACAACAACAGATTAGAGATACTGGCTCTTACAGAGGGCGGAGTTAATGTAAACAGATCTTTGAAAGGCGTGGCCATGAGAGCTCATTATTATAAACCAGTCGTTCAAAACGAAAGTTAAAAATGGCAGAATTAAAAGGTATAATTAATTATCTAAGAATTATTTTGTGTATTAAATTGAATGAACATTGTCTGGATAGCCCAAAGACATACCATAAAAAATTTAAAAACCTATCTGTGGTCTCCTTTAATCAGTGGATAAATATCTACAACTGATTTAACTTTGAGTTTATCTGGTTCATAGCCTAAAGAAAAAAGTAACTAAGATTCTGTGTAGCTGAGTCATCTCCAACACATCTGAAGCACTAACCCACAGATCTTTATTTAAAATTTTGTAGACTATTCTTAAAGAAACACTAAATTCTTATTTAAAGCTTTGTGTTACATATTTTACATCATTTCCCAACGAACAGGGATTATAAACAGCGGCAGCCCGTGAAATGTCCACTATTTCTCAAAAATGCAAAAAAATGAAATAGAAGTTCAAATCTGTTTATTTATGAAATCAGAGTCCAACAAAACACCACCAGTGACATTTAGTATATAAAATTATTAATGTTTGATCATTTTTATAAGCAAATTAAAATAAATGTAGCCATCAGAGTCCAATACTGTACAATAACCTGGAGGCTAGCGCTAGCATGCTAACTCCACAAACAAACAAAGCAAAAAACAAACTCACCAGTTCCCACTTTTAGAATAACCAGTCAGCTGAAGGCTTTTTGACAAACGTCTAAAAGTTGAGAGGCATATCAGTCAGAAATGGCAAATAGATATTAGATAAAGGGCTTTCAATGATTTAAAACTTACCTGAGCCAGCCTGCTTGTCGCTGCACTGTTAAAATAAATAGGGTGGTTAGACTTAAAAACTTGAGTTCAAAAGCTGCCTTAAAACCACAAGTTAACACAACTTCAAATAATGTTTTTCTCCAACTTAGAATGGCAAGCTAGAAATGTAGCCCAATTTATAATAAGTCATTGTTTAAATATGATACCATAAGTTGAAATGACTAACTATAGAACATTATACATTCTCCAAAAATTGAGTACTCTTGTCAAGTAAAATTACAATCATATTCTATTTGAACTCAAATAATAAAGTTATACCCTTGTCTAATTAACGTTTACTTGTTGTATGAACTTCATACTCTGAGTTTAAACAACTTGCAAATTTACATTATCCATTCATAAAAACTTGTTTTCATTTGTTAAAGTAACAAACATTTATATATACTTTCAACTCTCATTTTAAAGTTAAACTGACACACTAATTCCCTTTTTGAGTTAATTTAACTCAAGATTTTAAGGCAGCTTTTGAACTTAAAATAGCAATTTAAGTAAACAAACATTTCCAAATTTCACTTTCTCCACTAAGAATGCCAAGTTCACAATTTTTCTAAAATAATTACACCAAATACACTTCCAGTTCAAATATCAACCATTTATTTTGATATTTTTCTTTCAAATGCAGATGAGACAAGCCGTAAAAGAAAACATTTGTCCAAGACAAGCTGAAGTGTTGACATTTATAGGACCGAAACTGACAAAAAAAAATTTTTTTGACAAATAAACACACATACAGGTAGTCCTCAACTTACGAAGATCCATTCCTGCGCGGCGCGGAACATGCATTCCTATGCGACGCAGTAAACCCGTTTTTCAATGTGAGACAAAACAAGCGTATACATACTGTACCATAAATATGTACATTACTTTATTTCCAAGCGGTTAGCTAACACAGTACCCTAAACAATTATCAAAAAACACATAAAATACTGCACAGTACGTTTAATAATGAAATAAAATAGTAAAAAAAATAGTAGTGTACTGTACTATAAAAAAAGAGAAGAAAATGTCCTTACTTTTATGGAAGGGGCGTTGTAGGGGAGGGAGAAAGGCTTAGTGGGCGGGAGCTGCAGAAGGTGCTGGTGCAGGTGAGTGAGGAGGGGCAGGTGAGTCCAGAAAGGCAGCTGAGGGGGAGGGGCAGGTGATGCAGAAGGTGCTGGTGATACTGGTGCAGGTGAGTGAGGGGGGCAGGTGAGTCCAGAAAGGCAGCTGAGGTGGAGGGGCAGGTGATGCAGAAGGTGTTGGTGATGCTGGTGCAGGTGAGTGAGGAGGGGCAGCTGAGGTGGAGGGGCAGGTGATGCAGAAGGTGCTGGTGATGCTGGTGAGTGAGGGGGGGCAGGTGAGTCCAGAAAGGCAGCTGAGGTAAAGGGGCAGATGATGCAGACGGTACTGGTGATGCTGGTGCAGGTGAGTGAGGAGGGGCAGGTGAGTCCAGAAAGGCAGCTGAGGTGGAGGGGCAGGTGATGCAGAAGGTGCTGGTGAGTGAAGAGGGACAGGTGTGTCAGGAGAGGCAGCTGAGTTATATAAAATAAAATAAATTTTAAAAAGAGAAAAAATGTCATTACCTTTATGGAGGGACAGGTGATCCAGAAGGTGCTGGTGATGCTGGTGCTGGTGAGTGAAGAGGGACAGGTGAGTCAGGAGAGGCAGCTGAGTTATAAAACAAAAAGAAATTAAAAAAAAATAAAAGAAAATGTATTTACCTTTATGGAGGGACAGGTGATGCAGAAGGTGCTGGTGATGCTGGTACTGTGTGAGTGAACAGGGACAGGTGAGTCAGGAGAGGCAGCTGAGTTATTTAAAAAAAAAGAAATAAAAAGAAAAGAAAATGTCTTTACCTTTATGGAGGAGCAGGTGATGCAGAAGGTGCTAGTGAGTGAAGAGGGACAGATGTGTCAGGAGAGGCAGCTGAGTTATATAAAATAAAATAAATTTTAAAAAGAGAAAAAATGTCATTACCTTTATGGAGGGACAGGTGATCCAGAAGGTGCTGGTGATGCTGGTGCTGGTGAGTGAAGAGGGACAGGTGAGTCAGGAGAGGCAGCTGAGTTATAAAACAAAAAGAAATAAAAAAAAATAAAAGAAAATGTATTTACCTTTATGGAGGGACAGGTGATGCAGAAGGTGCTGGTGATGCTGGTACTGTGTGAGTGAACAGGGACAGGTGAGTCAGGAGAGGCAGCTGAGTTGTTTAAAAAAAAGAAATAAAAAGAAAAGAAAATGTCTTTACCTTTATGGAGGAGCAGGTGATGCAGAAGGTGCTAGTGAGTGAAGATGGACAGGTGAGTCAGCTGAGTTATTTAAAAAATAGAAAGAAAAAAGAAAAAAAAAAGTCTTTACCTTTATGGAGGGGCAAGTAATGGTGATGCTGGTACAGGTGAGTGAGGAGGGGCAGGTGAGTCCAGAAAGGCAGCTGAGGTGGAGCTCCCTGATCTGCTATACTCTTGGGCACGCGCCCAGCCTGAGCAAAGACAAACGCTTGATAAATTACTGTCCAATTCAGAATACAGTTTAATGTGTAATATAATCTTAATTTAATCTTTAATCTAAATAAACGGCATTCTTTACAATAAATAAACTGTACTAACAATAATAAAAATCTTAATAAACACAATAACAGCCAGAACCAGATCAATAAGCAGCAACAGACTGTTTACAATCGAACTACCGATAATCAAGTTTTAAGTTTTTGTCCAAAAAGACCAACTTGTCCACATTTTCTGCCAAAAGTACAGATCTAGTTGCAGTGATTATCTCCAGTGGTGGAGAAAATCATCTCAATAACAACAGTAGCAGCAGTGTGGCTGTATTTGCCATTACTCACAACAAGCTCTTCTTGGACCTGCTCCCACCTGTCCCTGGAAAAGTTCAGAGTTCAGTCATCACAGACTTCTTCGCTGCAGGTGATCTGGCAAATTTCCCTGAAGAGGAAGAAGTCAGCTGCTATCTCTGTCCCAGACTGGAAATAAAACACAAAGAGGTAAAAAAAAAAAAAGTTACGGTAATAAGATTATAATTTTAAATTAAAAAGATTAATTAGATATTCTTCTTTCGGCTTTTCCCTCTTCAGGGGTCACCACAGCGAGTCATCCTCCTCCACCTGTCCTCTGTCCTCACTCCAACTACCTTCTAACTGCATCCATATATCTCCTCTTTGGCCTCCCTCTTTGTCTTTTTCCTGGCAGCTGCATTTCTAACATCCTTCTACCAATATACCCACTGTCCCTCCTCTGGACATGTCCAAACCATCTCAGTCTGGCCGCCCTAACTTTATCTCCCAGATGTTCAACATGTGCAGTACCTCTGATGATCTCTTTACTAATCTTATGCCATGTCACTCCTAAGGAGAACCTCAGCATCTTCATTTCTGCTACTTCCAGTTCTTTCTCCTGTCTTTTTGTCCATGTCTCTGTCTCCAGACCATACAACATAGCTGGTCTCACCACTGTCTTGTAAACTTTTCCTTTGACCTTTGCTGAAACCTTTTTGTCACAAATCACTCCTGAAACTTTTCTCCATCCACTCCATCCTGCCTGACTCTATACTACATTCCCCATTTTCCTGGACAGTGGACCCCAAGTACTTGAAGTCCTGCACCTTTGTGACCTCTGACCCTTGTAGCCTCACTGTTCCACCTCCTCCCTCTCATTCACACACATGTACTCTGTCTTACTACAGCTGACTTTCATTCCTCTTCTTTCAAGTGCATACCTCCACCTCTCCAAGTTCTCTTCCACCTGTTCCCTGTTCTCACCACAGATCACAATGTCTTCTGCAAACATCATAGTCCATGGGGATTCCTGCCTGACCTCATCTGTTAGTCGGTCCATCACCAGAGCAAACAAGAAGGGGCTCAGAGCAGATCCTTGATGCAATCCCACCTCCACCTTGAAGCTATCTGTTACTCCTACAGCACATCTCACCACTGTCCTGCTGTCCTCATACTTGTCCTGCTGTCCTCATACTTGTCCTGCTGTCCTCATACATGCCCTGCTGTCCTCACACATGCCCTGCTGTCCTCACACATGTCCTGCTGTCCTAACACATGCCATGCTGTCCTCACACATGCCCTACTGTCCTCACACATGTCCTGCTGTCCTCATACTTGTCCTGCTGTCCTCACACTTGTCCTACTGTCCTCACACATGTCCTGCTGTCCTCACACATGTCCTGCTGTCCTCACACATGTCCTGCTGTCCTCACACATGTCCTGCTGTCCTCACACATGCCCTGCTGTCCTCACACATGTCCTGCTGTCCTCACACATGTCCTGCTGTCCTCACACATGTCCTGCTGTCCTCACACATGTCCTGCTGTCCTCACACATGTCCTGCTGTCCTCACACATGTCCTGCTGTCCTCACACATGTCCTGCTGTCCTCACACATGTCCTGCTGTCCTCACACATGTCCTGCTGTCCTCACACATGTCCTGCTGTCCTCACACATGTCCTGCTGTCCTCACACATGTCCTGCTGTCCTCACACATGTCCTGCTGTCCTCACACATGTCCTGCTGTCCTCACACATGTCCTGCTGTCCTCACACATGTCCTGCTGTCCTCACACATGTCCTGCTGTCCTCACACATGTCCTGCTGTCTTCATACATGTCCTGCTGTCTTCATACATGTCCTGCTGTCTTCATACATGTCCTGCTGTCTTCATACATGTCCTGCTGTCCTCATACATGTCCTGCTGTCCTCATACATGTCCTGCTGTCCTCATACATGTCCTGCTGTCCTCATACATGTCCTGCTGTCTTCATACATGTCCTGCTGTCCTCATACATGTCCTGCTGTCCTCATACATGTCCTGCTGTCCTCATACATGTCCTGCTGTCCTCATACATGTCCTGCTGTCCTCATACATGTCCTGCTGTCCTCATACATGTCCTGCTGTCTTCATACATGTCCTGCTGTCTTCATACATGTCCTGCTGTCTTCATACATGTCCTGCTGTCCTCATACATGTCCTGCTGTCCTCATACATGTCCTGCTGTCCTCATACATGTCCTGTACCAGTCTAACATACTTTTCTGCCACTCCAGATTTCCTCATGCAATACCACACCTCCTCTCTTTGCACCCTGTCATATGCTTTTTCTAAATCCACAAACAAAAAAGATAAATTAGATAATAATAATAAAAGAACAATACCTCTTTTTGATCGGTTGAGGTGGTTGAATCTCTCGGTCATCATCATCAGGGCAGAGCTTTAATCTGGTCCAGGACTTGTTGACAATATCAGTTTTAGCTTTTTCATAAAGTGATGAACTTTTTGGCTGAAGTGTTGACATGATGGGGATGTCGTAGCGAGGCTCAGGTACTTTAAAGCCTGCAGATCAACAACATACAGACATGTTTTTGTAGATCCAGAGCTTTAAAAACTCATACAGTTTGTACCCTGATGCATGCTCAATAATCCAGGTAGAAAAATCTAAAAAAGCTCAGACGAAACGTTTCTATATATTTTTTGCTTTGTTTTATTTTTTTGAATGTCCAGAGGACCAGACTGAGCTTTTTTAGATCATACAGTTTGTGTTATTGATCTGGACCGATCTGATTTACCTGTTAAAGGTTGTTTAAATGCTGCTAGTTTTAGCGATGTTTGCAAGCTGCTTTTCTTGCTTCTAGAAAATGTTCACGTTTGGATGACGTCGTTTAAAGTCCGTTAACACGTTAGACGTTAACAAGTTACGTGTTGTCTGCGGCAGACCTAATCTCCGTGAAAAAACGTCCACACACACAACTTTGAATTTGCCTTCGTCTTTTAACAAGGAAGCCATAACGTTAACAAACACGAGACCACAGCGAGAAGCTAGGGCTGCTAATGCTACACGTGCTACAAGATAATAGCGCCGTGCTGAAACTCGCCTAGGAATTTTATTT
This sequence comes from Garcialebias charrua, assembly GCA_038048925.1. Lineage (NCBI taxonomy): Eukaryota > Metazoa > Chordata > Actinopteri > Cyprinodontiformes > Rivulidae > Garcialebias > Garcialebias charrua. The sequence goes on along the minus strand of JBBPBX010012040.1, from coordinate 13,362 downwards.
CCGTGGCGCATATTTTCCCGTTAATAACGTTTAATAAGTGAAAAAATAACCGAAACGGTACGCAGGGGGACACGACTAATTCCTGACAAGGTACACGACATTTAATAAGTGAAAAACAAAACGGTACGCAGGCGGACACGACTAATTCCTGACAAGGGACACAAGTGGGGAAAAAAAAACGGTACGCAGGGGGACACGACTAATTCCTGACAAGGGACATGACTAATCCCTGACGCACAGCCTTTTCCCGAAGCTGCAAACTCATCTGCAGTCAGCACGTCGAAGCAAAACTTTGACCAAGCGCCACATATGTGCTTCTGAGGGTGTACAATACAAAAATCATGGTAGCTGCTTGTATTTTCTCTTAAGAAAAGTTCTATAAGCGCAACCGAAAGCATACTGCGTTCATCTGCTTTAATTAACTCCTGCCCTCGACAGTTAGCAAGCTGTTGTTTTATGTCCTGTGTTTAAACATGTAACAGAGACACGAACTTTTATCTCTTAATAACATATTTTAACAACAAATGCAGCTTACCTTGTTTCTATTATTCCCCGCGCGCCGAATTTGAACGACCTTGCGCCGGATCCAGGTCTTGGAAAAAATGGTATTCATCCGCGACTTTGCTTTCGACTCCTTAATCTGGTCAGGTGGTCCTCTTCTTCATTTAATATGCAATTCTAACTGGGATGGAGAACTTTATAAAGTCTGACTAAATATTACATCATATTTAGTCCCAATTCAGATAAAGAGCGAATTTCCGGCACTATTTTTTATCTCGCATTAATATTGCTAGTGGTGATCAGTTTTTATAAGATCCGGTTACTATTTTAAAACTCAGATTTTCAAATTAAGTTCGCACATTTAAATTTATGTTTCACAGACGTGACTCACAACCTTGAGTTGAAATGCCAATAACGCATGAAATTAAGTTGAAATTACATAACTCATTATGTTAATTGGAAGTAACTTATAGAAAAACGTTATGATAACTAATGGAGAGTAAGACTTTTAACAGTGTGCACGGCTCATTTCCCAGACAAAAAAAAAGACCGGAAGCACATGAGCGGTAGGTAGAGCTCACGTTGGACGTGTCCAGGGCGCTGAAATGTGCGCCCAGCATCTTCCCATTATCTTGTAACGTTGTGGAATAACTGTGCATGCGCCATTTATAACGACAGTCTATGGATAAGATTCATGCGCCCCCAGGACAGGAAATACGTCACCAATCAAAAAACTTTTTTTGAAACAAACAATATAACTCATCATTACTCATAAAATATTTATCTTACACAACTAAAAAACATATATGCATATATTTCAAAATATTTTTATTCTATTATTTCATTTTTATTTAAAAAAATTAAGTCTTCAATCAATGGGGAATAGCTCCAGAAGTTCCAGTGGGGCGGCGCCCTAGCGCCCCCTATTGGCCGGCCGCCCCTGATTATAAATCTTTCTTGGTAACAACTTGAATGTGCCTAAAATCAAAAGACCCGGTTAATAAAAGAAGTCTTTTGGTTTGAGTTTGTACAAATATCGAGTCAAATAAAAGCAACAGATGTTTTACTCAGGTCATCGTTACTTTTGTGACGAAAATTAAATTTTATGGTCGATGTTCGGTGCTTTTCATGTCTGTCCATCACAGAAATTTGTCAAGGTACCAAATAAAGCAGGTACGGTAATTGGAAATACCTCAACAATTCAGCAGCTACAAAAACCTTTTACTGCCTCCTGAATTTTTATTTTATTTTTTTATTTTATTTATTTATTCATTTTATAAAAAAAAGAATACACAACAAACATGTTTCTTGTATAAAAAGAAAATATAAAATGAAAGGTGGCAGAAGAAGAAAATATCTTATTTTGTCTGCCCCTTTTTAGAATAAAAAAATCATTTCAAACAATAATTATATTTAAGTAATAATGAAAAAAATGAATAACACATCACAATTTCGAGATATTACACATTGAACTACTTCATACATATTTCTTCAATAATTCACTCTTTATCATTTTTTTAAATACAAACATTGACATTGCTTTTTTTATATCACACTCTAAGTCATTCCACAATCCAACTCCCTGGACTGAGGTAGACCGTCCCTTCAAACTAGTTCTGTATTGTGTCTTTACAAATACATCAGTTCCCTTTAGGTTGTAACAGCTTGATCTTTTAACAAAATGTGACTGAATATTTAAGGGTAGTGCATTGTTATGAGCTTTATACATCATCATTAAAATATAAAAACGTTCCTCAGCAATAACTGGAATATAGCTTCGGAGAGAGTTTTTCCTTCTGTCATCAACAAGTGGAATTACAACGAAACGAAAGCCCTCCAGCCTGCTGGGCCGAGACACGGCTGACTCGCTCGTACGTCACCTCTGCACAGATCTGGGTCCACCTGGACTGAACCCACGACTCGCACGTTCAAATGGAAAACAGAAAGATTAAATCTCTGAGACTCCTGTTCTGTGTGCACAATGGGCTCTACAAGACGAAACATTTTGTCAGTGTCTGCATTAGAACATCGTTCTACCAAGATCCACAAGTGGATTTATTTATTACTTTTGGTTGTTACCACGAACAAGCAAGTACAATACAGGTAGTCCTCGACTTACAGAGTTCCGTTCCTACGCGGCGGCGTAACCCGAATTTCAACGTAAGTCGGAACAAACGTACAAACTGCACCTTATACGTACAGTACAGTATTTTACCAAGCACTTAAAGGTATTGTGACATGATGTTGGAAATTTGCATATTTGTCAGAACATATATATCTTATATCATTCAGCTCTGTTCGTTTTTTCAAAATAAATTATAAATATATTAAAATTTCATTCCAAGTTATGGTAATTTTTTCTCTGGGACACGCCCCTAAAGATCTGCGCATTTCCGCAAAACGTCATCAGTGACGTGACAACGGGCAGAAGGCAGAGCCTTGCCCGTTTGTCTGGTGTTTTTTAACTGCTTGCCATACTCATTCATTTCCTGAAGGATCGCCTCTTTTATTTGTGTAACTTGAAAAATGCCGTCACGTTGTAGCGCATTTGGGTGTTCTAATATCAGCAGTGAACAAGTGAGCCTTCACAAATTTCCAAAAGATGAGAAACTTCGACAAGAATGGACCAGACAAGGACCGGTGGGTTCCTACTAAGGAGTCGTATGTCTGCAGCGACCATTTTACTGCCGATTGTTTTCAGGAAAGACCTGGTATAAAAGAATCTTTAGGATTACCAGTAAGATTCAGAAGACTTTTAAAACCGGATGCTATTCCTACTATTTTTAAAAGAAAATCTACAGAAGAAAGTCCCACAGCTACCACGTCAAAACAACGCAGGGAAGCTACCGTCGGAAAACTGTCCAGGAGATGAGTAAGTCTTTGTGTAAACATAATCGGAAGTGTGTATTGTTTTAGATTATAAACTATATATTTTACGTGAGTTCATGGTGTTTTACTTTATACACTGTGAGTGTATGAAGCCAATTTTCACGGCAGATTCTTTATGTTCGCTGCTAAAAGTCAGAGTCAGAGAGTCTTTATTGTCATTTGCACCGCATGTAGTACATGTGATGAAAACGAGATTATGTACACAGGGTCCCAGTTACATCCAACAACAAATGCAAGAGAAAAACAGTAATAACATCTAGAATTAACTAAGAGAAACATCAACTAGTAATACACTAAGCCCTAATGTAGTAGAAAAACATCATTATAAACAGCAGCACGAACATGAGTCTGTATGAGCAGATGGTCACAGATGAACACAGCAACAAGAAAACAGATCAGCATCAGCATGATGTGATATTTTGCAGTGTTTATTCATTATTTATTTATTCATGAGTCTAACAGCCTCAGGGTAGAAGCTGTTCCTCAGTCTAGTGGTTCTACATTTGATGCTCCTCAACCTCCGTCCTGAGGGGAGTGGGGCAAAGAGTGAGTGTGCTGGGTGAGTGAGGTCTTTCATGATGCAGGTGGCTCTTTTCCTGCATCTGGAGGTGTAAATGTCTGTGATGGTGGGGAGACTGACTCCAACAGACTTCTGTGCAGCCTTCACCACTCTCTGTAGAGCTTTCCTCTCTGCAACTGTGCAGCCTCCATGCCACACGTTGATGCTGGAGCACAGGACGCTCTCCACTGCACACCTGTAGAAGGAGGTGAGGACTGGGCTGCTCAGACCAGCACGTCTCAGCCGTCTGAGGAAGTAGAGTCTCTGATGACCTTTCTTGATCAGGCTGGTGGTGTTGTTGCTCCAGCTGAGGTTATCATTCATGTGTACACCCAAGTATTTGTAGCTGGAGACCACTTCCACTGCAGATCCACCTATGTTCAGTGGGGTGTGGGTGTGTTTGTTCCTTCTGAAGTCCACAATCATCTCCTTTGTCTTCTTCACATTCATGTGAAGATTATTCTCTTTGCACCAGCTCTCCAGATGTTCCACCTCCTGTCTGTAGCTGGACTCATCATTGTTTGTGATGCATCCCACCACCGCTGTATCATCTGCAAACTTAACAATATGACAGCCTGGATGTGTGGCTGTACAATCATATGTGAGCAGAGTGAACAGAAGAGGGCTCAGCACACATCCTTGAGGAGAGCCAGTGCTGAGGGTTATGGTGGAGGAGGAGAAGTTGTGGATCTTCACGGACTGTGGTCTGTTTGTTAAGAAGTCTAGTACCCAGTTACAAATGGAGGGGCTTAGTCCAAGTGTGGATAGTTTGTCTATCAGAGTTTGGGGGATCATGGTGTTGAAAGCAGATGTGAAGTCCACAAAGAGCATGCGCACGTATGAGTCCTTCTGATCCAGGTGGGTGAGAGCAGTGTGGACCACAGAGGAGATGGCGTCCTCTGTTGATCGGTTCTCGCGGTATGCATATTGATGAGGGTCCTCGTTGATGTTGACGGTTGTCTTGATGTGGGACATGACCAGTTTCTCAAAACATTTAGCGACTATCGGGGTGAGGGCCACCGGTCTATAGTCATTCAGACCAGTCACTGTGGAGCTCTTTGGGACTGGGATGATGGTGGCGGTCTTCAGGCAGGTGGGAACTGACTCCAGTGCAAGTGAGGTGGTGAAGATGTCAGCCAGCACCTCACAGAGCTGGTCCGCACATTCCTTCAGAACTTTCCCTGGGATGTTGTCTGGTCCGGTTGCTTTATGAGGATTGATCCTTCTGAGACTGCCTCTCACTTCTGCTGCGGTCACTCTGAGATGCTCTTCATCTGGTGATGAGGTGAGTCTGGTGCTAGCTGGTCTGTTTGGGTCTTCAAAACGTGCATAAAACTTATTGAGGGCATCAGGCAGAGATGGGTCCTTGGGGCATTGTTTGCTCTTGCCTTTGTAATCTGTTATGCATTTGATGCCCTTCCACATGCTCCGTGGGTCTTGTGAGGTGAACTGTCCCTCGATCCTCTGTGCATATGTGGCCTTGGCCTTCTTAATGCCAGCAACCAGTTCTTTCCTGCTCTTTCTCAGTTCCTCTGTGTTTCCAGACTTGAAGGCAGTGTTCCTGGCTGCCAGCAGGGTGCGGACCTCTTTATTTAACCAGGGTTTTGTGTTGGGGTAAAATTTAACATGTTTTTTTATGGATACATTTTCAGAGCATGTGCTAATATAACCCAGAACTGAGGAAGCATAAAGTTCCAGATCCACTGAGCTCCCATCAGTAGCTGCCTCCCTGAAGACAGACCAGTTTGTATTTTCAAAACAGTCTCTCAGCATGGGGGTGCTACCTTGAAGCCAAACTTTTATCTCTCTTTGTTCCGGCTTAAAGCGTCTGAGTGGGGGAAGCTGTCCTGGGACCAAGATCAAAGAGGAGTGGTCAGAAGCCCCGAGCGGTGGGCGTGGCTTTGCCGTGTACGCCCCCTTCACATTCGTGTAGACTTGGTCAAGCGTTTTAACAAGCTAGCCGAATCAGTAGCACACACACTTTTCTAATAATGTATTTTTAAATTATGTCTGCGCGATCAAGTAACATCAGTAAGTTTTTTTTATTCATGGAGGGTTTATTAATGAGAGTTTTGGATGATTTACTGTCTTAAAATGATAGATCTCAGACGCGACCGGGACTAAGCCGAGATAGCTGCTAACACACTAGCCGAGATACAGGCCACGTTGCTATTTATGTATTTTTAAATTATGTCTGCGCGATCAGGTAACATCTGTAATTTCTTTTTATTCGGGGAGGGTTTATTAATGAGAGTTTTGGATGATTTACTGTCTTAAAATGATAGATCTCAAACGCAATCGGACATGCTCCGCCATTATTATTTAAATGCGCGTTGGAGCGTGCCTTCCCGTTGTCACGTCACTGATGACGTTTTGCGGAAATGCGCAGATTTTTAGGGGCGTGTCCCAGAGAAAAAACTAACATAACTTGGAATGAAATTTTAATATATTTATAATTTATTTTGCAAAAACAAACAGAGCTGAATGATATAAGATATATGTTCTGACAAATATGCAAATTTCCAACATCATGTCACAATACTGTACCTTCAGGCCTATCCTAACACAGTACACTACATAATTATCAAAACACGCATACATTTGGAGCCATAATGAAGGGGGAAAAAAAGAGTTATTTTCCTACTGGGATCTGGTGAAGCCTTCCTCCTCCGTCTGTTAGCATGTTACAACATATAGTGGACGATGCATTTAATTTCTAAAGCTTGCCATTATCTCAGTTTTGCAATAAACGCCAATTTCAAAAAAAAAAAAAGAAGAAGAAGAAGTTCCTGACTGAGGCTTCAGTGCTGTGCACAGTTAGTTGGTGAATCATTGCTGTACATCCAGCGTTTGCCAGGTGTACGATAATTATCGTATTTGTACGACAATTTTGCCCTCTGTACGATCAATAATCCCGAAAAAGGCCAAAAATAGGATAATTTGATCGTTCCGTGAATGTGTACGGTAGTCGTAATCGGTTGTCATCAGCCTGTCGTAACTGTCTGAGTTTTTTTGTGAACCCTGAAGGCATCTGGAAATTCAAGCCAATCGTGCTTTTCTAAATGTGACCTAAGAGTGACGTGCATGCTTTGCCTCAGAACAACGGCCATGATTGGCTGAATAGTCCGCTGCGCCCGCCCCATGAGTTAGAAAATAAGAAGAAGCAGAGCTGTGTGGAAGAAGAAGTGATGAAAATGAGTGAACATTTATGTAAAGTTGAATGTTAAATGATAATAAAGAAATATATTAAGAAAATATGGCAGGAAAACTGGGACATTACTGATACAGGAAGACATTTACACAACATTCATAAAAAGGTAGGATATACAGTACAAGGAAAGCAGGAAGAAACAGGAACTTACTCACATTAGAATAGGACACACAGACCTTAATAAATCTATTAAAATAATTGGAAAGCACAAGAAAACGCAACACATGCAACAGGACTATGTGACAAGTGCACCAGCAATTTCCCTGAAACGGTTCAACATGTCTTTATGGAATGTCCAGGGTATCAAACAGAAAGAATGCATTTCCAAAAATAAAAAAATAAAATGAATATTAAATTTACAGTTAGGGATGTTTTTAGTAGTGATATCAGTAAAGTTAAAGATCAAGTTATTATTTTCTTGAAAAATAGTAGACAGAATTTAGTTGAGTTATTAAATTAATTTTACAGAGTTAGGTTTTTTCCTGTTTATCTCCTGTCCACACTCCAGCTCAGTAGGTGGTGGTAATGCACCTTACAGTTGGTCTGCCAACCGCCATGAAACAAAACAAGAAGAAGAAGGGGGGCTCATTAGTTGCCACCAGACATTAATACGTATTAATGTCTATATGGTTCCAAACCGTACTGACGCCACAAAGCTGTGAGTGTCTGTTAGACGCTGTTCAACAACAGGGTGACTATAGTGCGTACTTGTTATTTTGTTTATGACGGGTGTACGATAATTTCCCTCAAAATACGATAATTTTATGTCTCTAGTACGATAATCCTACATTTCTCACCTGGCAACACTGTGCACATCACACACACAAATAAAAAAACAGACTATATGTTCCTAAAATAAGCTTGAAAGCCGTCCACCTGCCTCAGTCTTATGCAACAGCCACATGTGCAGAGTCCATTATGAGAATTTATGTTATTGAGTTAACCGTTGCTTTGTGTTGCTGTGTGCTCGTGCATCTTCTCGCTCCCTCAGCATTTTCACAGTGTCTCGTCTCTGGGGACAAGACGCTTTTCTCTGAGGACCACCGGGGGCCAGATGGCTTCTGGATTGACTGTTTTAGGACATTTTCCTCATTGATTTTTCTCTTTCTTTTACAGCTCAGGCTGCCACTAAAAGAAAGAGCAGAGCGGGGTATAAGGTGTGCAAATAGGAACCGATCGATACACGACTGACTTCCAATAAAAAGGCAATAAAGAAAATTTACAAGCAAATTGAAAACACAATGTATACAGAACTGTTCTCAGATTTTACTCCTAAAATACTTGTGTTCCTGCTCCTGTTGCAACCCCTACATTAAATAACTACTGTTACACAAATCTCCATTGTGCAAAAGTTTTAAACCGTCCATACAATGGCACATGCAGATTTTTTTAACGAGGCAGCCACTTAACATCACAAAAATCAGAACAGAATTTGTTATGTCATATTAAAGTTATATGACAATTACAGCAACACAGTACTTAAAGGTACAGTATGCAGTTTCTGTAGAACTCCAGCACTTAGAAATATTTTCAACAGGCAAAGCATTCTGATCCCGCTCTGCCCCCTTGTGGTCTGTTAAATTTCAAATTCAAGCTCTGTTTTTATTGGCTGATTCAAATTCAAGCTCTGTTTTTATTGGCTGGTTACAAACTCTGTTTTTATTGGCTGGAAAATGGTGGGTCACCTTTTCTTTTTAGAAATGCTTATTTACCACCTGGAGAAGCAAGGGGACAATATTATTTTTTTTTTTTTTCAGAGATTACCTGGCTAACATCAGTCTGTCAGGAGGTAGTGACAGAGTGAAGAAATATGTTCATAAAAAAAGCTACATACTGCAGCTTTAAAGAATCACCTTCTGATACACATATGTTTACCGTACTTTCCGCCCGATAAGTCGCACCGCCCTATAAGTCGCATCAGTCCAATAAAGTGGAAAAATCCATAAACGTGTTGCACCGCCGTATAGGTAGCATCTATTATGCGTCACCGCTGACGCGTCGCGTATGTTATGCGTCAGCGGTGACGACCCGAAAATGGCCACAGGAGCGTGCACGGTAGGACTTTAACAAGATTAACACTTAAAAACAATTATTTGGTTGCTGAAAATTATAGCAAAGATGTGTCTGAGCTGAACGTACCGGTCAAATCAGCTGAATTAAAAAGAAATAGTTTTGCTACGTCGGTGCTGCGAAGCGTGCACGCGCAGCGAGTGGCTACGCTTCATTTCTGTAAAATTTAACAAGATATGCACCTTAAAAATATATATGTTTGCTGACATTATAGCAAAAGTGTTTCTGAGCTGAACTTTCCTTTAAAAATTAACGTAATGTTCAAATCAGCTGGATTTAAATTGTTTCGCTTTGACAGGTCTTCCAAGCGTGCACACGCTGTGAAAATAAATTATAAATAAATTGAATTTTAGCTCAAACATCGCCTAAAGCTAACAGGTTGTAAATGTCCATCCAGTGATTACTTTCTGTAAGTTTCATCTAAATATGTCCTGTGGTTGTTGACCTATTATGCATTGCTAACAGTAGTTCAGAGCTCCAGAGAGCAGGAGGCCGTGCTGCGACATAGTGAGTCCGACCAGATGAATCTGCGGTTGGACACATGAGCTGGGAACGGTCGGTGGACCCTAGCGGCCGAAAGTGGTACTACTCCAATTTTTTCATCAAAATGAATGGAAACGGTCATATCTCAGCTTAAAATTTGTCTAAAAATATGGGAGAAAAATCCATAAATATGTCTCTTCGCCCTATAAGTCGCAGGGCATGCAAATTAGGCAAAAGGTGCGACTTACAGGCTGGAAAAATACGGTAAGTTTTTTTCTTAATGTTGATATTACTTATTGAGGAAAGTAACTATGCAACTTATGGAGGCTTGTCCTCTCTTAAATTTGTATTTATATATAAAACATCTTGAGATCATGCTTCTCGACATTGAGGACAGCGATTTTTAAACTCATTGTCCTTATTCTGGGAGATAAGATTTTAAGTTTCATTTTTAATTTTAAATAAAATATGTCTGTGAGGTTCTATTAATCCTAAAATAGAAGAAATTAAAAACACCTGGGACTCAACATAAAACTGTGGTGAAGGGGTGCGACCAATTTTTTTTTAGGGGTGGCAAATGCCCCTTCTGGCCTCCTCTGGATAGTGCCCCTGCATCCCCAACTTTTTTTTATTTTTTATAATCCAAACAGACTACCGCAGTTTTCTTCTGATCTCTTTAGATTATCTTAACGAATAGTTCTTAAGGGTTTTCTGGAGGTCTTGCACAGTTTTTAATTTGAACTTTAGTTGCTTTTTCATTCATCTTCCATTTAGTTCTTGCACAGGACCATGACAGCAATTTGTGCCAAGGTGAAAAATTAAGCAAACGAAAAGTTGAGGATAAATCGCGAAGTCATGCCAATAAACTCTCCACAGATGAACAGTGTCAGAAATCTGTGTTTTTAGGAAACAAGGAACAAGTCTTGCAAAGACCTGACAGGAGCTGAGGGTTAGGGTCTTCTCTTGACTGTATGACAAGATTTCAGATAAAACGCTACACATTTGACTGTTTTCACCATTTTACCAGGCATGAAAAGCTACTTGTGGAACAAATCATGTCAATATTTTTTATAAAATGCTTTTTAATACTAATTTAAAAGCAATAAGTCATAAGTTAAACATTTTATGTGAAAAAGTTCATGTATTTTTTTTTTAGTGTTCCTCATTATGACTAGTTTAGTATTGGTTTTTATTTTTTTGTACGTGTACTGTCGAGTCAATTAAATCAGTGTGCATCTTAAAGCGAACAGTCAACGGTTTCCTACACCAGCTGACAAAGCAGACACTATGTAAATGGTTATTGGATGGCATTCATACAACCCTTTTCTAGCTATATTAAAGCACTCAACATGCTTTAAAGCACCCCTTCATCTGTTCAAACGCTCATACAGCGTGTCTTTTTCTATTATGAGGCTCACTGTCCTGCCCTCGGACACTCAAACACGTGCTCTACGAGAGCAAGGAGCAACTGCTTTAATGGTGTTTCAGACAATAAATTTATGTAGACGTATGGAACCAACAAATGTTTTGAAAATTATTGGTATATGTATTCAGTATATGTACCTTAGAGAGAGAATACAAACCCTGTTGTTAACAAATCCTTACATCTTTATAGTTGCGCACAAGCACCATCTGATCAGACTGGTAGAACAGCTGCAGGTTCAGTACTTTGATCCATCAGTTTATTACACCTTTATTCCAATAAAATCTGGTTTGTTCCTTAAGTTGTCTGCATGCTGGTGTGTTCCTAAAGACATTCACTTTAAAAAATGGCAAAAAAGTATACAATTCTTTCTGTTAAACAGAACAGCAGGACCACGCTTTCCACAGAACAACTGTCAACTCTTGAAACTGTGCCTGCAGTCAACCTACTTCACATATGGGGAGGCAATATTATAGGCAGAAACATGGGTGTGCTATGGGGTCTCCAGTTTCTCCTATTGTTGCCAACCTGTACATGGAGGAGGTAGAAAAGAGAGCCTTGACGTCCTTTTCAGGGAGACCACCAAGTCATTGGTTCAGGTATGTTGACGACACCTGGGTTAAAATTAAATCTCAGGAAGTCCAACATTTCACTGATCACATCAACTCTGTGGATAAATATATCAAGTTCACACGAGAAGATGTAAAAAATGGCAGGTTGGCTTTCTTGGACTGTGAGGTCTCAGTTTCTGATAGAGGAAATTTGCAAACTGAGGTGTACCGCAAACCCACACACAGACCAGTATTTACAGTTTGACTCCCATCACCCTCTGGAGCACAAGTTAGGAGTCATCAGGACTCTGTACCACAGAGCAGACAGCACCAGCTGAGAGGGTTGGTTTTGCACCTGGAGGGAGTGGTCCACAAGAGCGGTGGGCTGTCCTGCATCTTCATCCTTGAGGTCTGGTTCGTGGAAGGTGTGAGTCGCATGGAAGTCATCTGTTCACGTGGTGTTCTGGTTCGAGTGGTGGAGCTTCCTGAAAACACCTGTCACCTGAAATCACCTGTCTTCCTGGAGAGCATCTTTGTGCTTGCTTTTGCAAGGACACCAGAACGAGAGGGAAACAGTTCCCCCTGGTGCCAGGCCTGTCCACCTTGTTGCTTTGAGAGAAGAGCGCCTGTTGCATGATTGCAACTTAACAAGGCAAGCCACATCAAGAGGAGCATAAAAGAGGGGGTCGACCATTCACTTTTGGGTTAGGGGCAGTGTTTGCACGCCAGGGGAACGGGGTATTGAACACAACCCACCTGGCATTAATCATCAGCAAATCTGCAGCCCAAGGAAAAGGGTGGTGACCTCTGAAGAATACATCTTTCCACAAACATCTGAACAGAACAGAAAACCGAGGGTTAAATCGATTCAGAAAGGCTGACAGAGTGTTTTGAACTTTACAGGTGTTTCTATTTTGCATTATTGAATCATCAATATTTCAAACTTTAAATTTCAAATCACACAGTTTAAAGGTCACACATTTAGGATTAGATATTTGATTTCACCTTTAATATAACATTAATGACTATTTCTTATCTTAGAGTTGGTTTAGGTCAACAATTTGCTGCTACACTTTAACTTTTAACTTTTATCAATTAGACTTACTTATATCCACTAACTCAGGAGCCAGACAGAAGGAGAAATCACACACAAAACAGGCTCTAGAGAAATGTGGATATCCTAACTGGGCCTTCCTGAAAGCAGAGAAGAAACCCAAACAGGACTCCAGCCAGCCATCAGGTGAAAAGAAGGAACCCAGACCCAGACCAGTGGTCATTCCGTATGTTGCGGGAGTTTCAGAGACATTGAGACGTTTATTTTCTAAACACAACGTCCCAGTGGCTTTTAAACCCCAAAATACATTACGGCAAAGACTGGTTCATCCCAAAGATCCAGTCCCCCGGCACAAACAGAGTAATATTGTGTATGCTGTTCAGTGTCAGGAGGGCTGTGATCAGTCTTATATCGGGGAAACTAAACAGCCACTGGCCAAAAGGATGGCCCAGCACAGAAGATCAACATCATCAGGTCAGGACTCTGCGGTCTACACTCATCTCCAGGCCAGCGGTCACTCTTTCAGGGATGAAGATGTTCACATCCTTGATAGAGAGGAACGATGGTTTGAGAGAGGAGTAAAGGAGGCCATCTTTGTGAAAAGAAACCGTCCATCATTAA
>JBBPBX010012039.1:0-46568 GCA_038048925.1 Garcialebias charrua | reverse complement strand
CAACACATTTACACACCAGGTGTGTGTGTGTGTGCGTGCGCTGATCAGCAGCCAGCTGTCCGTTTATTTATTACTGCAGGACATATTAAAAATGACACGACACGATAACTTGTACACGTCTGACATCTGTCCCACAATAAATACGTCGCGGTTCAGTTCTGCTCAGCTCCACGCCTCTTTTGGACCCGCGCTCCGGCTTCATATATGAACACGTTTCTGTGAGCGGGACCTGCCCGCCTTCAACTGTGGTCTTATGAATGACCAGAGGAGGGTTAAAGCCGGACTGGTCTGTGCGGGAATAGCGCGGGTTTGACTTATGAAAGGGGTTATTGATGAGTGATGCTCTCAACACTAGCTGTGTTTCCATCCATTTTCATTTCGATTTTTGAGCTAATTTTTGAAATCTCGCAAATATGTAAATACAAATTAATGCGAAGCAGAAGTGTTTCCATCTACTCTGCTTGTAGCGCATCTACAAGCCACGCACAGCGTCATTACGTCAGACGTCAGCGTCATTACGTCAGACGTCAGCACTGCGCATGTCTACAGTAAACAGGAAGTAGCGGTTGAAAACAGAACCCGGCCACACATCTCGTCAAAATGGAGAGAATATTTCAGGTACGTGTTGCTATCGGGCGAGTTGTATTTATTCTGTCATGCCAACTAGTTTTAGCGATGTTACATGTTGTCCGGAGCGGAAACAGCTGATCAGTCACGTGACGTGAATGTTCGCTTCGGCAGCACGAGTCGGCAAATGTGTTTCCATCTGTCGTTTTGCGCATCTGCTCATTTTCGCAGATCCCAAAAACCACCTCAAGCGAGCGTATAAACTTTTTGGCGAAGTTGAGAAAGTAACTGCGCATTTTGCCGTTTCCATTAAGCTTTTCTGCTGCGATACTTCAAAATGCGCAGCTAGAAACCTTGATGGAAACGCGGCTACTGACCCAGTAAGAAGCAGAAACTGGTGACATGATGCCTCTGGTTATGCCATTTTTAGCTAATACAACTTGATAAATCATTTCCTGGCTTGCAGTGATAATAAATGACTTATCTGGTCACATTAAATAACTACTTTTAACCAAAATCCAAAATAAACTTTATTAAAATAGCCTCACTGCATCTAAATTCATGTGCGTATAAAACTGAAATAATTCCTGCTCAAAAATCAAAAAAGGCGTTCAATACAGGATCAACTGGACTTTATTTGTTGCAGAAAACGTTTCGACTTCTGTCCAGAAGTCTTTTTCAATTCTCAATTTTCAATTCAAGTCTTTTTCAATTCTGTATCCTGTATTCAATCCTGTATTGAACGCCTTTTTTGATTTCATCATGTCCTGGACGACTGAGAATCTTCACCAGCATCCTGCTCAAAAAGTTAATTTTGCCTTAGACAAGAGAATTAAGCCTTGACTGATTTATTATTATTGCTTGTTTATTATTGTTGTTGATTTTTAGTTTGATTATTTTTGTAATAAAACTTAAAAGACAACTTTATTCGGATGATTATTCATTTGTTCTGGTATAGAACTCCCTGTAATAACATATTCACCCTTTACTAATCAGAATCAGTCACTGAAGTACTTTGTAGAATATATTGATTAAGTTGTTGTTGGTCAGTAAACTGACCAGTGGGTGCCAAACTTTAATGAATGAAAAATAAATAAAACAAATGTAGTGGGGCTGAGATGGAAAAGGTGTCATCCTTCTTCCTCCATCTCACCCTTCGTTATGGCTACAAGCTTCTACCCCGAGGTTGTTAGACTCATGAACCCCTAGTCTGAATTATCACTGTGAAAACAAATCACTGTAATACCATTTGGTTATGTGCTGCTGATCTCATGCTGCTGATCTATTTCATGTTGCTGTGTTCACTCGTCCTCATCTGCTCACACAGACTCATGTTCGTGCTGCTATTGTTTGGCGCATTGTTTCGTACTAGTAGTGCTTAGTGTATTTTTAGTTTAGTGTATTTCTTATTTCATGTCTCGGATCTTTTTTACTGTTTTTCTTTACAATTTGTATTTTTGTTGGATGTAACTGGGACCCTGTCCATAGTTTCGTTCCACCTTATGTACCACATGTGATGTGAATGACACACATTGACCTTGAGAACTGAAAGAACAAATGATCCTTCATAGCATCCTCAGTAAAATGCTTAGCCCCCCCTTAGCACCTGCAGAAAAATATCTCTGGAGCCGCCACTGTACTTCAGTGAAAGTACAAGTACAGGTAGTCCCCGACATACGAACGAGTTCCGTTCCTACGCCCGTTCGTAACTCGAAAATCGACGTAAGTTGGAAAATACGTCCAAACGGCACCTCATACGTACAGCACTGTATTTTACCAAGCACTTAGCCTATCCTAACACTTTACCCTACATAATTATCAAAAAACACATACATTCGGACCAGGGGCGGCCGGACCAGTAGAGGGCGCCAGAGCGCCGCCCCACTGGACGTTCTGGACCATTTGACATTTAATACTTTTTTTTTGATTAATAAAAATGAAAAACACCATAAAAATATTTCGAAATATATGCATATATGTTTTTAGTTGTGTAGGATAAATAGTTCATGAGTAATGATGAGTTATATTGTTTGTTTCAAAAAATGTTTTCTGATTGGTGACGCATTTCCTGTTTTATGGGCGCTCTTATCTGATCCATTGACTCTAATTACTGTATAGCTGGCGCATGCGTACTGATGCCACAACCTTACAATACAATGGGATTGTTCTGGGCGCATTTTTCACCGCCTTGGACAGTCCAACGTGAGCTGCACGTACAGAACAATGTACTTCCGGACTGGTCTTTTTTTTGTCTGGGATTACAGAGACGTGCTGTGACACAAGCAGGCTTGCTCAGGTACGTTTTAACTAATTGAAAGCCCTTCATTTAATATCTATTTGCATTTCTGACTGATATGCCTCTCAGATATTAGATGGTTCGTGAAAAAAGCCTTCAGCTGACTGGAAGTGGGAAGTGATGAGTTTTTTTTTTCCGTTAGCATGCTAGTGCTAGCTGCCTGGTTATTGTAATGGACTCTGATGGCTACATTTATTTAAATTTGCTTATAAAAATTATCAAATATTAATAATTTTATATACTAAATAAATGTCACTGGTGGTGTTATTATACTATTTCATAACTCTGTATTGATCTGGAGAATGAAAACAAAGACCCTTGCAAGTAACTAGCTCCTATTAACATTGAATTATTAAATATTTATACAGATAAAAATGTGCCATGTAAGTACCCTGATGCATGCTCAATAATGCTTGTGTTAAATAATGACGGTCAGTGTTATGACAGCCTGCAAACTCTCTTGTTCTACAGATAAAAAGCACAAATATAACTGTTATCCCTGTGTTTAGTGGGCTGGGCACCACAAGGTTAATAATAAAATAATCATATGTCTAATACTTATTAGATAAGTCAGTCTTATTTATCGTATCACATTATATTATAACATTCATATATAATATCAAGTTGTTTTGTTTACTAGGTTGTTGAAATAACATAATCACAGTAAAATAGATCATTTTTCTTCCCCATAAATCAGTTATTTAAAATCTAATCTGGAATCATTCCTCCTTGTTAGACTTCAGTTGACCTGTTTAAGTTGGGCCCAAATTTGTTATTATCTTTTGATTTATTTTTCATTGAAATTTAATTCTTTGTTAGTTTATTTTTGGAACTATTAAATTGAATTATTTGGTGGATTTTTGAACACCTTTGTCCTTATTTAAGTCTGGACCCTCACAATTCTATTTATATTATGAACTTGTATTACTAAAATAATTATAACAGAATATGATAGAAGTTGTCCAAAAATTGAAAAGTGGAAGCAGAACACTCCCATTCTCTTTTCACACTGATGCCTCAAACAAGGTGAAGATGAACCATGTTTTATTAATGATAGTTTTATACAAATGGATACACCTGATATATACAAATAAAAACATGAACAAACTTACTTTACAGTATACAAACATAATTATGCATACTTCTACACATGTTTAAAAAAATTTAACAGTTTATGGCGCCCACCCATAAAAAAAATCACCAGCCGCCACTGATTCGGACCCATAATGAAGGAAAAAAAGAGTTAATAACCTATGGGAGCTGGTGAAGCCGTTCCTCCTCCTGTTAGCATGTTAGCTCGGTGTCCCTCCGATATCTGATGCTGCGAAGCCGTTCCTTTGCCTGTTAGCATGTTAGCTTGGTGTCCCTCCAATATCTGATGCTGCGAAGCCGGCCTCCTCATCCCTGGAGCTGTGAGACTTCCACAGACTTCACCGAGCATTTCCAGCTCATGTATCAGAGCGCAGCAACCTCTGATTGGACACACAGTCCGTCCAAAGCCGGCTGTCTGTCCAGCTTGCTCCAACAAGTTTTGTAGCATCCGCAGCTAACCGGAAACTGCGTAAATCGGCTTCAAAATAATAATAATAATTTATTTATAAAGCCATTTAAAACAACCACAGCTGCAACAAAGTGCTGTACACATAAAATCAAGAACAAAGATTCCCCCCCCCCAATTTTTTTTTAATGAGATGTGTGACGTAACCCCGAAATGTCGTAAGTTGAGGCCATCGTAAGTCGAGGACTACCTGTATCTTACCATAAATTTACTTTGGTAAAAGTTAAAGTCTCCTTTAAAATTATTACTTAAGTAAAAGTCTTAAAGTATTGGATATTTAAAGTACTTAAGTATCAAAAGTATATTTATCTTGTAAAATTGTACTTAAAGTAAGAGTATTGAGCATGAACTTTCTTAAAGTAAGAGTATTAAAGGAGAAATGAAAAGTGTTTTTAAGCTAATAGTAGTCTAATGAAAAGCATAAAATAAGCTTGTTGAGAAATTTTCACAAGTCAAAAATGTCATCCTAACTCAAATTTAGACTTTGCAAAGTGAAAAAATTCTCATCTGGTGTTTTTGACCCCCCTCCCCCTGCCTGCTCTCCGTCCCCTGAATATGACGTAGGCAGTGCAACGAGTCGTCCCTCATACAGTAATATTAGTGTGTGTATCTAGTTGTGGACAAAAAGGTTTCAGTGTGTATCCTCATACAGTAATATTAGTGTGTGTATCTAGTTGTGGACAAAAAGGTTTCAGTGTGTAGCAATTAGGGATGCAGCAAAAAAAATCTATTTTTTAAAGAATCAAGATTCTTAGTCCTGGCGATTCAGAATCGATTCTAAAAGCCCCAAAATCGATTTTAAAACTTTTTTTAAATTTTATATTGTATTTTTACCGCTCCTGTGCATTCGGCCGCTGTAGAATTTTGGCCGTGTAGGGCCACCGTAGTTAGTTAGCCAGGCAGCTCCCAATGGAGCCTGCTAGCAAGGAGGGAGACAGCATGTTTCAACTTGCTCCTTCATCTTTAAAAATCATTTTAGATCCTACTATGTTCTGGGGAAGACAGAGCTTAACAAGACATTGGTAACTGTTTCAGGACATTTTCAACACCCCCACTTCCACGTTAGCATACGGCGCTAGCATGCTAACGTTAGCATACGGCGCTAGCATGCTAACGTTAGCATGCGGCGGCTAACGCACGGCTATTCGTATTTCCAGGATAGAAATGCCCATTAATGCACTAAATCACCAAACTGTTTTTGACAAACTAAAGTGATATCCTTCAGATTCAAAAAAGTCTTCTGCTTCCATTTTAAATGACAGACAAGAGGACAGTAATGATGGGTTTATAGCTTCAGTGTTATTGTAAGATAGCAAAGGAGGTCTTAATTGTGTCATAAAAGTGCGTCCAGAAAATTACTACAGAAATCACTGTACTTCGGCATGTAGCAGGAAAAATGTAAAAAACTATTTCTTTAAGCTACTGACTTGAAAAAAGCATACTAAGTATGTTTATGTGTGTTGTTTACTATATGAAATTCTTGTTATATCGATTTTTTCAGATTTGATTACATTTCTCCTTTAAGTAAAAGCAAATGGTTAGAATTTCCAAAACAACATTTATTGCGTGCAATATCCAATGGCAAAAACTTGGAAAGTTTGAACTGAACAATGAAAGCTTGATCTTCAAAAAGTCTGATTCTAATGAAGTATATTCGTTCAACCTTTACCGGGGCGGCCGTGGCGTAGTGGTAATGGCAGTCGTCCCCCGATCGGAAGGTTGGCGGTTCGAATCCCGGTTCCCCACACCATGTGTCGTTGTGTCCTTGGGCAAGACACTTAACCCCGAGTTGCTCCCGGTAGGACTGGAAAGCACCTTGCATGGTAGTCTGCCGCTACCGGTGCATGAATGTGTGGAGCATTCAATGTGTGTAGCACTTTGAGATTTTCACTAATGAAAAGTGCGTTATAAATTGAATTCATTATTATTATTAACCTTTATTAACCGTTATTAGCAAAGCTATTAGAAAGCTCACATTGTTGTGTGGTTGGCTTGTTTACTGAGCTAGTTTCGGTTTGGTTATGGCTTGTTTCTTTCTGACTAATTAATAATATAGGATATATTATAGGAAATTATAATAGCAGTTCTCCTGAAGCAGTTCATGTCCTGGAGAACACCAAACTTCTCCTTTTTAGCAGCTACCTCATTTTCACACCTATCAGGAATATGTCTCCACTGTAAGTTAACAAAGACCTATTGTAATGCCTGGCTCATTAGGCACCGAGTGTACTCCAAGTCCCAATCCGGATCCTTCCCCCCGTGTTACACATGGTACAAAAAATGACTGAGTGTACTGGCAGTGATTAATATTAACAACAAAGTTGGCCATCAGATTTCTTACAGTGATGTCATAAATGACTTTGCAACCAGAAAAGCCAGGAAGCACAGGTTTTAGGAAGTTTGTGAAGTATGAGGAAGAAGTAAACAGGTCAAATGTGTGGGTAAAGGGTGTTTAATGTTTTAAATTTAGCTTTTGCAAATTATCACATACATTTATATCGTTTTAAGTACTGATTATTCAACTTTAAATTTCTTTTTTTTTAAACCATGTTACGTGGTTTGAAGTAATTGTTCATTTACGTTAAAGGTTCAGTCTGCAGTTTCTGTAGAACTGCAGCACTTAGAAAAAATTTCAAAAGGCAAAGCATTCTGATCCCTCCCCCTCAGAGCCATATATGGCTCTGCTCTCCCATGGTCTGCTGAAATTCAAATTCAAGCTCTGTTTTTATTGGCTGATTCAAATTCAAGCTCTGTTTTTATTGGCTGGTTACAAACTCTGTTTTTATTGGCTGGAAAATGGCGTGTCACCTTTTCTTTTTAGAAATGCTTATCCACCTTATTCCTGAAGGTGTCACTGTAGAAGCGATAATGTGCCGTACTTCCGTTTGACCCCGGAAGTAGAATTTTTGCATTGGCTCCTCGTTGTTTGCTTGCTAATCTGCGCGCATCGTAGAAGTTCTGTTGAAGTTCTGTTTTCTGTTATTTCGAGCTAATATTGTCACGAAGATGTCTTGAGGAGCTCGGGTACCTGTTGCGCTGTTCATGGCTGTATGAATAATCACACGAAGCTGAATTTGTGGCTGCAACTAGTGTGTGTTGAACATGCTCCGAAAACAAAAACCTGCATCCTTCTTTGTGGCTGGGCTACGAGAAACCACCTGAAAAAAGACTCTGTATCCTCCAGATGATCGAGAACACCAGGTATGATTTAAGAGACAGCTTTTAGTGTTATGATTTTATGTAGTCAGTGATTAAATGATACTAATATTTTCGTTCATAACTGGCAAATAAACACACGCACCTATATGTATGCTGTGTGTGCGTTTATTTATACATATCTATCTATATATCTATATATATATATAATATAGGTGTGTGTTTATATATATATATATATATATAATATAGGTGTGTGTGTGTGTTCATAAATGAACCCTAAAGTTTGTATACTGTACTTTTACTTTCAGATGGGCTTGATGAGAGTGTGGAGCTGCTCAACACCACCAGTCACATGCAGCATGACTGTTGGAATGTGGATTGACATAATGTCAGAACAAACCAACAACCTTATTCTATGGTTGCCCCGTGAAACAATTAAAGCAACATGTTTTGCAGAAAGCTAAAAACTTGGACTCCAGAAGTGAATCATACATGCAAATAACACTGTGAAATATTTATTGGCTGTTTCTCCCTCTGGAATAATCATGTTTATTTCAGATGCTTATGGTGGTAAATGCAGTGACAGGTATATAACACAGAACTCTGGGTTTCTGGACTATCTGCGTGCTGGAGATCAGGTGATGGGTGATCGTGGTTTCACAGTGAGGGACCTGCTGCAAGAGCTATGGTGTCAATGTAATCGTTCCAGCATTCACACGCAAAGGATGCCAGCTTATTTCAAGTGAGAAGTGAGAAGACATTAAATGTAAACATTTTTCTCAAACATGTACAGTACTGGTGTACTTGCTGTAAACGTAACACAACTCAACATGTTTTTTAAAGGATGCAATGTTAACTATATTACATTAGAAAAGTATTTGCTAAAATGATTCATTTGTTATGTACAATAGTTGACTGTTAACCTTCTTACAAGGTTAGGTTTTTGTGTGCACTATATCAGTTAATTTTGGATTAAACTACTGTTTCTATCTAAATGTCACTTTTGTCATTATCAAGTTTTTAAAGATCGTTTCCTGTCTATTTCATTATTTGTTTTCATTTACTGTATTTTATTAAAAGTTCTCAAGGTGCTTCATTTGTGAATCAGTAAAGTATTTGTCAAAAGAAATGTCAAGCTCCAGGTGCTCAGTTGGTGTCCAGATAAACATCTTGCAGCTCAAAAGTCCAAAGCAACATCATTGTTAGCTGGACCTGGAGATGTGTAGTTTTAATGCTTAGACTGGGCTTTATGTTTGTTTAAATAAAGTGTCCCACCTCTCTTAACATAACAGGACCAACCTTGTTACTGTGAAGATACTAATAAGCTTCAGAGCTTTTCAGATTGCTCATCGCTTCGCCATCTGAAGCAACTGTCAAAGTAGCTAAGTATGCTAGTAGCTAAACATGCTAGTCTACGTTATTTTCGGCCACTTCAAGTCGTCCTCCCACCCCTCAACAGCTGTAGGTAGCGGTAAAACAATATCTCCACATTTGAGTTGTGATAGTTTATGTTCCCACATATTTTATGACCTAAAACCTCTGACGAAAACCGGTTAGCGCGTTGCTAGCGTGTAACAAAAGTGCCGGTTCTGACTTTCAGCGGAAGTCGTTCACATAATTCGCGCAAGGCATCATGGGGCGTAGGAATAAGGTGGATTTACCACCTGGAGAAGCAAGGGGACAAAATTTAAAAAAAAAAAAAATTTTTCAGAGATTACCTGGCTAACATCAGTCTGTCAGGAGGTAGTGACAGAGTGAAGAAATATGTTTATAAAAAAAAGCTACATACTGAAGCTTTAAGTATACCCTTGATATTTTATTTTATTTTTTTGGTCTGGTTTTGCACTATTTCATTTATTTTTATGCATCTAAGTTTTTTATATGTTGTTTGTTGATTTGCACTACAAATTATTATGAACATTACTGTTGCAGTTCTTTGGAACCAAAGATAATAAACCAGATGACACTTTTACTGTAAAATACATTGCATAGTTTTTTCTTCTTCTTTTGTTACATTTAGTATATACATACAGTATAGGATAATGTAAACAGGGCTGTCAGAGTTGCAATGAGTTTATGTTAGGTGGGTGAATGATCTGATCATCTGACAGCTTATTGCAGTAATCCACATTATTAGCAGAAATAAAGGGCCCCAAACCAAATTTTGCTTAGGGCCCCATGGAGACTTGGGCCAGCCCTGGGAAGAACCATCATGCAGAAACAAGTTTGTGGCCCAACTCATCTGAATCCGAAGCATTTCCAGTGATTCTGCTGTTTTGTTTGGAGAGTTTACCAACTCGTTGACTTCAGTGGTAATGTGCTGCTAGCACAACACAGCAGGTAGGCTGCTAGAAGACGTAGGATCCAAGTTAATTGAGAGCTCGGACTGGCGAGTTCAAGTGTGAGGATTTGACTCTTTGATTCAGGTAAATCAGGAAGTGTCCAGCTATAGTCTGAGAGGACAGAAAGAAGACACAGACAAACAGAACAACTGGTCCAGGTAGTTGCTATGGGAATAAAATACAAACATAAGAACAAAATAGTTACAAATAAAAAACATGAAGTGTAGAGCAAGACAGATATGGAAGTGTGGTCAGTCTGTCCTCCAGCAGGCTAAGACTATAAGAGATATCTCAGTAAACTCAATCAGCCCTAACTACAAGATTAGATTTATCTAAATCAAAAGTAGACAGGGTGTCAGCCTCACGGTGAGAAACTGAAAGTTGGTTCCACAAAAGAGCTTGATAAATGAAAGTTCTGCCTCCCAGTTCTAGTTTGGGAAACTCTATGAACCACAAATAAACCTGCAGTCAAGAGCAAACCAGGAAACTGCGGGCCAAATGGGGGTTGCAGCTAAACTCAGTGTAGCTCTAAAACCAAAAGCAGAGTTTCAGTTTTATTATGCTGTTTTCATATAGACTGTTTGAAAATGCAGTATGGAAGTTAGGAGATGGCTTTCTCATATAGTAGTACTACTTTAATATTTTACCTTACAGGTTATCCATCCATCCATCCATCCATTTTCGTCCGCTTATCCGGGGTCGGGTCGCGGGGGTAGTAGCCTAAGTAGGGAGGCCCAGACTTCCCTCTCCCCAGCCACTTGGAGCAGCTCCTCTGGGGGAATCCCAAGGCGTTCCCAGGCCAGCCGAGAAACATAGTCCCTCCAGCGTGTCCTGGGTCTTCCTCTGGGTCTCCTCCCGGTGGGACATGCCCGGAACACCTCACCAGGGAGGCGTCCAGGAGGCATCCTAACCAGATGCCCGAGCCACCTCAACTGGCTCCTCTCGATGTGGAGAAGCAGCGGCTCTACTCCGAGTCCCTCCCGGATGACTGAGCTTCTCACCCTATCTCTAAGGGAGAGTCCAGACACCCTGCGGAGAAAACTCATTTCAGCCGCTTGTATCCGAGATCTCGTTCTTTCGGTCATAACCCAAAGCTCATGACCATAGATGAGGGTGGGAACGTAGATCGATCGGTAAATTGAGAGCTTTGCCTTTTGACTCAGCTCTCTCTTCACCACGACAGACCGGTACAGCGCCCGCTTCACTGCGGACGCTGCACCTATCCGCCTATCGATCTCACGCTCCAGTTTTCCCTCATTCGTGAACAAGATCCCGAGATACTTAAACTCCTCCACTTGGGGCAGGACCTCCTCCCCGACCCGGAGAGGGCATGCTACCCTTTTCCGGCTCAAGACCATGGCCTCGGATTTGGAGGAACTGATCCTCATCCCGGCTGCATCACATTCAGCTGCAAACCGCTCCAGCGAAAGCTGTAGATCACGAACTGATGAAGCCAATAGGACCACATCATCTGCAAAAAACAGAGAAGCGATTCTAAGGCCACCAAAACGGATCCTCTCAACACCTTGGCTGCGCCTAGAAATTCTGTCCATAAAAGTTATGAACAGAATCGGTGACAAAGGGCAACCTTGGCGGAGTCCAACTCTCACAAGCCGCTTACGCATTGGCCGGCCCTCCCCGGCTCTCCCAGCTTCTAACCCGGGTTCGGCGTCTTCGCATTTACCTTTTCCGCCCGGGATCCACCCTTGTTCTGGAACCATCTTCACCGTGGTTCTTATCGGGCCGAGCCCGACAGGGCTAGTTTCAGCTCTCATTTGATTCGTTGTTTGCAGCAGGGGCGGGACTCATTCAAACAACCTCAGCGCGAGGGTTGAATTTCATTCAAATTTAACTACAGAAACGAGAAACCCCTAAAACAATTGTTAGCTGAATTAGTGTTTCTGAGTTAAATTTTTGTTAATAACTGATCACAAATCAGCTTATGTTACAACGTAAATAACACGAAGCGCACACCCATTTCCGCCTTTCAGCGCGACCTGAATGTCATTAAACAGCATTAAACAATAACTAATATTGTCTAACTGTTGCGCGCATTCAGGGTTTTAAAATATAACGAATAATCTCTAACTTTTACGTGCAGCTAAAATGTCAGGAGGAGTGATTGCTATATGGGCAAGTTGGACACCTGAAAATTCAGTCTGTTCGGATAGCACAACGAGTAAATGCGTTAACGTTTTGACCGGGAGAAGTGGGTTCGCTTCCAGCCTGGGACAAAGTTATTTTACTTTTTTTTTCTCTTTATTCACATTTTCTTTTAAATAAAAAGGAGTTTGTTTGCAAACTCCTTTTTATTTAAAAGAAAATGTGAATAAAAAGAAAAAGAAAGTAAAATAACTTTGTCCCAGGCTGGAAGCGAACCCACTTCTCCCGGTCAAAACGTTAACGCATTTACTCGTTGTGCTATCCGAACAGACTGAATTTTCAGGTGTCCAACTTGCCCATATAGCAATCACTCCTCCTGACATTTTAGCTGCACGTAAAAGTTAGAGATTATTCGTTATATTTTAAAACCCTGAATGCGCGCAACAGTTAGACAATATTAGTTATTGTTTAATGCTGTTTAATGACATTCAGGTCGCGCTGAAAGGCGGAAATGGGTGTGCGCTTCGTGTTATTTACGTTGTAACATAAGCTGATTTGTGATCAGTTATTAACAAAAATTAAACGCAGAAACACTAATATATATATATCCAGCTAACAATTTTTTTTTTGCCGAGTCTCCTCTCTTAAAACACGAACACTCCACCCACGTGAAGAGAGCACCCCACCCACTTCCAGAGAACTGCCCACCCACTTCAAGGCGGCTTTGCGGCAAATGCGTAATGAACGCGGGTGGCCCAGAGACACCCAGGGGAGCTCCGGGCCACTGAGGGCTGGCCAATGCGAAAACGGCTACAGGGAACGAGCCTGACTTACTGCCAGCGATGCGGACCAAGCTCTGACACCGGTCGTACAGGGACCCAACAGCCCGTATCAAAGGGCCCGGTACCCCATACTCCCGGAGTACCCCCCACAGAAGCCCCCGAGGGACGCGGTCGAATGCCTTTTCCAAGTCCACAAAGCACATGTAAACTGGTTGGGCAAACTCCCACGCACCCTCCAGGACCCTGTTGAGGGTGTAGAGCTGGTCTAGTGTTCCACGACCAGGACGAAAACCACACTGCTCCTCCTGAATCCGAGGTTCGACTATCCGACGGACCCTCCTCTCCAGAACCCCTGAATAGACCTTACCAGGGAGGCTTAAGAGTGTGATCCCCCTATAGTTGGAACACACCCTACGGTCCCCCTTTTTGAATAGGGGAACCACCACCCCAGTCTGCCAATCCAAGGGAACTGCCCCCGATGTCCACGCGATATTGCAGAGTCGCGTAAGCCAACACAACCCCACAACATCCAGAGCCCTAAGGAACTCAGGACGAATCTCATCCACCCCAGGAGCCTTGCCACCGCGGAGCTTTTTAACCACCTCGGCGACCTCAGCACCAGAGATTGGAGAGCCCGACCCAAAGTCCCCAGGCTCCACTTCCTCAGTGGAAGACGTGCCAGTAGGATTGAGGAGGTCTTCGAAGTACTCCGCCCACCGACTCACAACATCCCGAGTTGAGGTCAACAGCACGCCATCCCCACCATAAATGGTGTTGGTCGCGTACCGCTTTCCCCCCCTGAGACGTCGGATGGTGGACCAGAATCGCCTCGAAGCCGTACGGAAGTCATTCTCCATGGCCTCTCCGAACTCCTCCCACGCCCGAGTTTTTGCCTCAGCAACCACCCGAGCCGCATGCCGCTTGGACTGCCGGTATCTATCTGCTGCTTCCGGGGTCCCACAGGCCAAAAAGGCCCAATAGGACTCCTTTTTCAGCCTGACAGCATCCCTCACCGCCGGTGTCCACCACCGGGTTCTAGGGTTGCCACCACGACAGGCACCAACAACCTTGCGGCCACAACTCTGATAAGCTGCCTCGACAATAGAGGCGCGGAACATGGCCCACTCGGGCTCAATGTCCCCCGCCTCCCTCGGAACGTGTTCAAAGCTCTCCCGGAGGTGGGAGTTAAAGCTCCGTCTTACGGGAGACTCTGCCAGACGTTCCCAGCAGACCCTCACAATACGTTTGGGTCTGCCAGGTCTGACCGGCATCCTCCCCCACCATCGGAGCCAACTCACCACCAGGTAGTGGTCAGTTGACAGCTCCGCCCCTCTCTTCACCCGAGTGTCCAGGACATGCGGCCGCAGATCAGATGAGACGACAACAAAGTCGATCATCGAACTGCGACCTAAGGTGTCCTGGTGCCAAGAGCACACATGGACACCCTTATGCCTGAACATGGTGTTTGTTATGGACAATCCATGACGAGCACAGAAGTCCAACAACAGAACACCGCTCGGGTTCAGATCAGGGGGGCCGTTCCTCCCAACCACACCCCTCCAGGTCTCACTGTCATTGCCCACGTGAGCGTTGAAGTCCCCCAGCAGAACAAGGGAGTCCCCAGGAGGCGCACCCTCCAATACCCCCTCCAAGGACTCCAAAAAGGGTGGGTAATCTGCGCTGCCGTTTGGTGCATAGGCACAAACAACAGTCAGAGCCCGTCCCCCCACACGTAGGCGAAGGGAGGCTACCCTCTCGTTCACCGGGGTGAACCCCAACGTACAGGCACCGAGATGGGGGGCAACCAGTATGCCCACTCCTGCTCGGCGCCTCTCACCGGGGGCAACTCCAGAGTGGAAGAGTGTCCAACCCCTCTCAAGGAAACTGGTTCCAGAGCCAGAGCCATGCGTTGAGGTGAGTCCGACTATTTCTAGCCGGAACCTCTCAACCTCACACACTAGCTCAGGCTCCTTCCCCACCAGAGAGGTGACATTCCATGTCCCAATGGCCAGCTTCTGTAGCCGAGGATCAGACCGCCAGGGTCCCCGCCCTCGGCCACCACCCATTCCACAATGCACCCGACCCCTTTGGCCCCTCTCACAGGTGGTGAGCCCATGGGAAGGGGGACCCACGTCTCCTCTTCGGGCTGTGCCCGGCCGAGCTCCATGGGTAAAAGCCCGGCCACCAGGCGCTCGCCAACGTGCCCCTCCTCCGGGCCTGGCTCCAGAGTGGGGCCCCGGTGACCCGCGTCCGGGCGAGGGAACATTGTTTCCATTTATTTTTCTCATCATAAGGGGTCTTGTGGGCTGCGCTTCGTCTGGTCCCTCACCTAGGACCTGTCTGCCTTGGGTGACCCTACTAGGGGCATGAAGCCCCTGACAGCATAGCTCCTAGGATCATTGGGACCTTACAGGTTATATTAGATTATATTTAATTTTTTTCTTTCGGCTGCTCCCTTCTTCAGGGTTCGCCACAGTGAACTCAGTTGCACAAAGTCTTGGCAATTGTTTTAACACCGGACGCTCTTCTTGACGCAACCACAGACCACTGAGTTACTCAGCTACCACAGCCCTCTGTGTGGAGCAGAGAGCCGCCAACTAGAGCACCTGGGGGAGAATGTTGTGGGTTTAAGGACCTTGCTTAAGGGCCCAGAGTGAGGCAAATGATGAGGCAGATGTGGGTGTTTCACATTTCCCACCCACAATTTTGATGTTGTTGGTCCGTGGAGTTGAACCGGCGACTTTCCGATCACATGTCCACCTTCTCTAATTAACCGCTGCACCACCACTCTCTCTGCTTGACATGGTTACAAATAAATAGTCTAATGAGAACAGCACAGTCACCACTCAACTCAGTGAAGCTTGTCCTCCATCTCTTCATCCATCATCTTTACCCAATTCTTCTTTTTCGAGTCGCAGGGGTTGCTGGTGCACATGTCCAGCTATCCTCTCGGTTTTCAAATCCCGTTTAAAGACTCACTACTATTCTGTTGCTTTCAACACCAGATGATCTGTGTTTGGTCATCATATTTATTACCGGTATCTGCAATGATTTTATGTCTATATTGTGGGGGGTTTTTGTACTTCATTTTGTATGTTGCCTGTTGTTTGTTTGTACAGCACTTTGGTTGGCCTTGTCGCTGTTTTAAGTGCTCTATAAATAAAATGGTATGGTATGGTATCACTGTGCGAGAGGCAGGGGGACACCCTGAACAAGTCACCAGTCCATCGCAGGACCACATGAGAAACGTGACAAACACTGGGACAATTTAGATTTACCAATCAGCCTAACATGTATGTTTTTGGTCTGTGGGAGGAAACCGAAGTACACGGAGAAAACCCACACATGCACGGACAGAACATGCAAACTCCACCCAGAAAGGTTCCCCCAGCCGGGATTTGAACTGTCGACCTTCTCGCTGAGAGGCAACAGCTCTACCAACTGCACCACCGTGCTACCAAGCTTGTCTTCTCCTTTCTTAAATCTGTATACTGTACATAATTAAAAACCAGCATTTATTGAAAAAGATGCAATGGAAATAAAAAAAATGCTACATATTAAAATACCAAAAGTAATAAAAGTTACACACTGAAAGCTTTTTTGAACAAGTGGGTCTTCAGTCTGGTTTTGAACAGAGTCAGATCAGAGGTGGCACGCAGCTCAAGGGGGAGACTGTTCCAGGCTTTAGGGCCGGTTAAGGAATAAACAAAGATTTTACAAGATTTGGTAGTTCTCGGACTAAACATTGGGAACGAGTCTCATCTACTAACACACCAAATCTTATCTCAATACCTGTACAGCTGACTGAGTTATAGACATGTTTATGACTATAACGTTACTCATTTGTATGATATTTTGCCAATAGATTATAAATGTAAAACTGTCTGGCCAGATGCACATCCATGCAACTTGAATGAACACACATCTTTGGTTTGCATTTTTTTTAATTACACATTTTAAAGCGTGATTTAGAGCATTTTTAAAACATGGTTTTAAATAGTCACACATTTATTACAATACTGAACCAGGGACACATCTTGAAAGCTCAATGTTGATTCTAGTCAGATCAAGTTTACATCTTCTGCCAGGTCAGAAACAACCACACACAATATCTGAAAGTTTTGCACCATAACTCATGTTCCCTGAAGGAAGGGAACGAGGTGCAACACATTGGCTATGGGAATTGCGCCGCCGCGCGGTTCACCTGAAGTAATACATTCACGCCTTTACGGCAGGTGGGCGTCAGCGTCACCACAGAGGCCCCACCCTCTTGGTATAAAGACGCGAGCGCCCATCTAACTTTCTCCAAGTGCACTTCACCGAGCTTGGGCATTGAAAGGGCAAACATGTGTTGCACCTCGTTCCCTTCCTTCAGGGAACATAAGTTATGGTGCATAACTTTCAGTTCCCTTATCAGTCAGTGCACTGACTCAGTGCAACACATTGGCTATGGGAACGTAATTCATTCACGCCCTTGAAAATGCTCTGGAAAATGCATGCTTGTGAGAATTTTCTGCCTTTATACTTTAGGCGTTTTGGCTGTTCTCTACTGAGTGTTAGAGAGGACAGCTTGAGTGACATCACATGCAGTGACATCCAAACTGTAGTGTTTTGAAAACGTGTTTGTAGAACTCCAGTTGGCAGCAGCACAGATGTCTGCCACTGGTACAAGCTTAAACAGAGCCCATGAGGCAGCCAGGCCTCGAGTGGAATGAGCATGTACCCCAGAGGGCACCTGTTGACCTTTGCTGCTGTACGCCCTTTTTATGGCCTCAGTCACCCAGTGTGAGAGGCGCTGCTTCGAAGGGGCTCTGCCAGCAGCAGGATTGGCAAAACACAGTTGGTTTGTTTTCCTCCAACTGACAGTTCTGTTGATGTAAACACTCAGGGCCCTGACAGGGCAGAGTGCATTCAACCTCCTCTGTTCCTCAGTGAGAACAGGGTTGGGAGGAAACGCTGAGAGCTCAAAGTCCAGACTTCTGGGATTTAGAGTTGGAACCTTTGGGACGTATGCGGCGTTAGGATGCAGGGTGACCTTTGACCCGTCTGGGGCAAACCTGGTACACATTGGGTGCACAGATAAAGCGTGGAGGTAACCCACACGTTTAGCTGAGCAAAGAGCTAAGAGCAAAGCAGTCTTGTAAGATAACAAATCTATCTTAATGCTGCTGAGTGGCTCAAATGGAGGCCCACACAAAGCATCCAGGACCAACTGTAGGTCCCAGTCTGGGGCCAGGGTCCTGCTGGGGGGCCTTTTTCTCAGTACGCCCTTCATGAAACGTATCATGAGAGGGTGTGCGCCAGGAGTTTTACCTCCCCAGCCTTCGTGGCACGCCGAGATGGCTGACAAAAAGACTTTAATAGTGGAAAAGGAGCGGCCTTTCTCCAGCAGGTCTTGTAGAAAAGTGAGGAGCTGGACCAGGTCACAGGAATATGAGATAATATTCCTCTCTAGACACCAGGCCTCAAAAACATGCCATTTGCGAGCATAGAGAGTCTGGGTTGACTGGGCTCTCGCTCCCTGTATTGTATTTATGACGTTACCGGGGAGGCCGGAGGCCATCAGCCGGTTCCTCTCAGCGGCCAGGCTGAGAGTTGCCACAGTTCTGGACGTGGGTGAAGGAGCTGCCCGTGGGCCTGAGTCAGCAGGTCCCTGTAGGAGGCAGTTGCCATGGTGTCCCTGACAACAGTGAGTTCATTTCTGGGAACCACGGTTTCTGTGGCCATCTGGGGGCTATGAGTATCAGGGAAAGAGCACCCTTGCGTACACGTTCCAACGTCGCCTGAATCAGAGGGATGGGGGGAATGCGTAATATAGCACCCCTTCTGGCCAGTTGTGAGCCAGAGCATCTTTTCCCAGTGGTGCATCTGTTTCCTTTAGTGAGAAGTACAGGACGTAGTGCATGCTGATTTTGTAGCCAAACAGATTGACGGATGACCGCCCGTATTGTGCCCAGATCTGGTCCACGATACACGGGTTCAGCCTCCACTCAGAGGCTAGCAGTGGCCCTCTGGGGAGAGCGTCTGCCCCGTGGTTTAGCTCGCCCGGGATGTGTGTCGCTCTCAGTGACAATATTCGGGGGTTGCACCACGTGAGCAGCTTGTGCGTCAGGCTGAGGAGGGGTCGGGACCTTGTCCCCCCTTCTCTGTTGATAAAAGACACTGTCGTCCGATTGTCTGATTTTATCAACACGTGTTGTTCTGTAATCAGCCCTTTCTTGTAAAAGTGCTTCATGGATAGAAAAACAGCTTTCAGTTCCAGGAAGTTGATGTGGAGCCTTAGCTCCTGCTGTTTCCAGAGCCCTTGGGCGTGTTGGTTTCTGCAAAACACTCCCCAACCTCTCTTTGAAGTGTCTGTGGTGATCACCACACGAGACAGTACTCGTCCCAGCGGGACGCCTGTCATGAACACTGAAGGGTCCCTCCAGGGTTCCAGGGCTGTCACGCACTCTAGGCTGATCAGTATCTTCCCTGCCCGCCTGAGGGAGGCAGGGTGCATTTGTTTGTTTAGCCATATCTGCAGAGCGCACATTTTTAATAAGGCCTAGGGCACGTAGGCAATGGCTGCTGCCAGAAGACCCAGGAGACGCTGGCACAGTTTGAGAGACACTCTCTGGCCCAGCTGAAAGCGTGCCAGGCAGAGGCGGATGGATGAGATCCGAGCCTCTGAGAGCCATGCTCTGTACAGAATGGTGTTGACCTATACAACCAGAAATACGGTAATCTGGGATGGTGTCAGATTGCTTTTCTGCAGGTTTATGATGAAACCCAGAGCCTCCAGGTGAGCCATCACCATCTGTGAGTGCAGCTGGGCCTGTGCTCTGTCCTCGGCGAGGATCAACAGATCGTCCAGATAATTCATAACGCGTCTAAACATTTTGTAAATGTGCATGGTGCCGTTTTTAGTCCGAAAGGGAGAGCCAGAAATTCGTAAGCTTTTCCTTCGAATGCAAAGCGGAGATATTGTCTGTGTCTCTTCCAAATGCTCACGTGGAAAAATGCATCTTTCAAATCCACTGTGCAGGTGTAATCTCCCGGTCTCACAGACTGGATCACCTGTCTCAGCGTGAGCATTCTGAATTTGTAAGTTTTTATTCTTCTGTTCAGTGCTCTGAGATCCAGAATAGGTCTCAAGCTCTGGTCTCGTTTGGGCACGAGGAAATACTTGCTGTAGTGACCCGTGTGTATATTATGTGTTGGAACAATATTTATCACTCCTTTCTGCAGCATTGTTGATATTTCCTCTCTTAAGATGTGTTCACGGTCTGGGTTTATGTTTGACAGCAGCACCCCCATGAACAGGGATGGCCTCTTGTGGAACTGCAGCCGGAGGCCTTGACAGACTGTTGACATGACCCACGTGTTTGGATGACACGCCACCCAGGCCTGAGCATGTGCGCTGAGCCTGTGGGGCATGTGTATTCTGGGTTGTCTGTGTGTCGTGGATGCAGGAGGGGGAGCAGTTCCCCCACCCCTTGGCCCCGGACGAGCTGACCTGTCCACCAACGGTCGCCAGGAAGTCTGCCTGCTCCAGACAGACTCCTGATGCCCCGTTGAGGCTCACTGTCTTCTGACCTGACACCTTGTGTTTCACGAGGGAGGAGGGGTGATTGCCCTTTCCCTTCATCGTGACTGTTTTCATAAAAATGGTGCTGTTTTTTTATTCATTTTTTTGAGTCAAGAACCAGGGCAGTTTGTGCTTCTGGTACTTTATTTTTGTGTTTTAAAGAACAAAGCGTCTTATTTACACACACAGCAGAAACATTTTGTTTTATGCACAAACAAATGTCACCAGCTTTTTGCTGCATTTCACACATAAAGTCTGGGTTTGAAAGTCTTGGTTCCCATACCACATGGGAGGACGAACCTTTAAAACTGTGAAGTGGTCCCGTTTCGTCAGGCCAACTTCTGCCTTCTGTCCCGGTTCATCGAGGAGGTTCTCAGCTGAACCGCTTGGTGAGGAACAAACCGGTTCCTAGTCCAGGACTGGCCAGCCTGAGATGGTCCTGCTGCGGGTCTCTGCCGTTGCTCCCCGTCTTAAGCTGGTCTTTTTATTTTATTTTTTTTAATTTTTTTTAATTTTTTTTAAATTTTTTTTAATTTTTTGTCAAGATGGCCGCGCTCAGTGCAGCCGCAGCTTCACGAGTTCCCGGATCATCTCTAGTTTTTAGTAATTTTAATAGTGTTTTTGTACCTGACTCTGCGCGTTTTTTGCGGGTGAATTACAGCCGAACTGAACTGTTAAGAATCGGAGCGGATTTACCACAGGGCACAGCTGAAATCAGCAACGAACTCAAATCAGAACTCGGAAGATTGGACCTGCTAAAAACGTCCTTCTGGAAACAGATGCGCTCCAGGGGAAAGAAAAGGAAGCGGTGCTCTCGTGAAAAGAAGCGGGGTTGTCGTGCAGGAATTATGACGAGAATGCGGAAAGACGCTAAAACCGGTAAACCCCCGATGCCGGCTCTTTTCCTGTCTAACGTTCGCTCGCTCGACAACAAGATGGATCTACTTCGTTTGAGGGTAACCACGTCGGAGGAGATGAGAAGATGTTCTGTGCTTTGTCTTACGGAAACATGGATTTCTGAGGACACTCCAGACTCAGTTTACGAGCTGGACGACCGGCTCTTCTTCAGAACGGACCGGTGCATCGAGACTACGGGGAAAACGCGAGGTGGCGGTGTTTGTATTTACGTACACAAAGATTGGTGCACGAACTGTGCTGTGATAAAAAGAGCTTGTTCAGCTGCCGTGGAGTTGATCACAGTTAGGTGTCGCCCGCATTATATGCCACGTGACTATTCAGTGATCATAATCAGCGTTATTTACATAGCCCCTGATGCTAATGCTAATGACGCCCAGGGAGAGATTCATGACTTACTCACCTCGCTGCAGTGTAAATATCCTGAGGGGCTTTTCATTGTTTGCGGGGACGTAAATCACGTTGATCTTCAGATGTCCCTCCCAGCCTTCAATAAGAATGTCTTCACAGCAACGAGAGGAGATAAAACGCTCGACCAAGTCTTCACAAATGTAAAGGGGGCATACACGGCGAAGACACGCCCAGCGCTCGGATCTTCAGACCACGAGTCTCTGATCCTGGCGCCAAGAGAACTCCCCCCACTCAGGCGGTCCAAGCCGGAACAAAGACAAATAACAATCTGGCCTCAAGATAGTTCCCCCTTGTTGAGAGACTGTTTTGAGAGGACAAACTGGTCTGTTTTCTGTCATGATCTGCGCCTGTCAGGCTCTGCGCCTGACATGTTTTTTCTGTTTTTGCTCACTCCTCAGTTCCTGCCTCATCGCTAATCATTTTCACCTGTTGTCCATAGCTAATCACTTTCACCTGTTGTCGTCTTAGTTTACTCGCTATCCCTCAGTGTATATAAGCCCTCTCATTTCATCTGTTCCTCGCCGGGTCATAAATCAAATCCTATCCATACCTCCCTGATGTCTGGTGGAGCCACTACTCGTTTTTTCTCGTTTTGTAAGTGACTGCACCGTTCAGTCTTTTTGTTTTGTTTATTAAAGTGATTATTATTTTACATCTGTGTCTCTGAGTCCTGTTCGCCTGCATTCTGGGTCTGCGTCCTCCACCGGAACCGTATCGTGACAGTATGACCCGGCCATCACGTAATCGCAGGACCCTCAGGCGAAACAGCAAACCGGCTCAGCATCTGACGGACGCGGCCCCAGGACTGGACGGGCTGACCTAGTGCTGGACGATAATTCAATAACGATAAATATCGCGATATACTTTTATTCAATAACGATGATATGAAGTTTAAGCATATTTTCGATATTTCGATAGGATTTTACAACTTTTTATGACGTTTTTCTCTTTCTGTTCGGGTTGGAGCGGCTGCTTCAACAACCCGCCCGGACAGAAAAAGCTGTGACACAAAACGTGCGTGATGACGTTGTTGTTACGCAGCGCTCAGTCCAGCAGCAGGCGTTAGCGGTAGCAGGCTAAAAGCTAAGCTAGTCTCCAAAGCGCGTTAAGTTTTCGCTTCAAAACGAGTCAAACGAGTGCTCATGACCGTCAGAATGTGACTGAACAAAGTTTCACAAGCGAAGAGAAAGAGACGACATCACTGATGAGAGGAAAGACTAATTCGTCGGTGTGGACGTAGTTCGGTTTTACTGCAGGTCTCATCTGCAGCGAGTCTTACTCGGTTTGTGTTTATTTTTCAAAACGTGACAGAGTCGTTCTAACTAGCGGTGGAAACATCTATTCTAACTTGTTTAATCTGAAGAGTTTCCACTCGATAGAATATGATGAGAGTCAGAAGATGAAGAATAAAGTTTGAGCCAACGTTTCCCTGAAACTACGACGTAAACAAACAGCCCCAGCAGCGCTGCATGTTTTTTAAATTCAAAATAAAACAAATTCATCAGAAGAAAAAAAAAACACTGAATGAAAAGGTGCAGAAAGACGAAAATAGTGTTATAATATCTGCCCCTTGTTTAAAAAATACAAAATAACTACAAACAACCTTCACTTCACCTGCACCACACCTTCCCAACAACTTTGATTTAATCATCTTTTAAAACATATAAATAGTTTTATAAATGTTTATGATGATATCAAATCAACACAATCCTGTTTCTCAGCTCCTTCACACTAGTTCTAAATGAAGATTTACAAACATTTACATTCCCTTCAGGGTTTAATAACTTTTTAAACAAAATGTAATTGAATATTTGGGGGTAATATTTTTTTTAGTTTTATACATGACTTGTAAAATACTATGTTCAACCAAATCATAACATTTTAATAATTTCAATTGATGAAATAATATATTTGTTGGGTGACCATAGCACTTCCTAATAATAATTCTTACAGCTCTTTTTAGTAAAATAAAATTAGGATTTGTAATAGTTTTGCATGCTTTTCCCCAAACTTCAATACAACAGATTAAATATGGAACAATCATTACATTATACAATATATTCAAAACTTTGTCATTCAAAAACTATTTTACT
Source organism: Garcialebias charrua (assembly GCA_038048925.1). Classification (NCBI taxonomy): domain Eukaryota; kingdom Metazoa; phylum Chordata; class Actinopteri; order Cyprinodontiformes; family Rivulidae; genus Garcialebias; species Garcialebias charrua. Next base: position 22,775 of record JBBPBX010012039.1, on the reverse strand, counting down.
TTATACAATAATGTAATTGATTTTGTTATTTTTATTCTTAAGTAATTTCCATGAGATTTCCATGTCAGCTTCTCATCAATAACTATACCCAAAAGTTTTATTTAATTAACTATGAATTTCAATGCTGTAAATTTTAAAGTTCTTGTTTAAAGTTAAAACTATTAATATTGACACAGTTGAGAATTTTATGCCGAGAACGTTCATGCTCAATAATCCAGGTACCAAATCCAATACCTGTAATTCTCAGTTGGGTCATCTGGAAACTGGATGGAGGGTGAAACGTTTCTATAAAAAACTGTCCATGACCCGACAGAATTATTGGGTTGAGAATTTTATGTTTATTTGATGGTGATTTCCATCTTTTTGGAGGCTAAATACAAATACAAGGTGAACATCAATTTATTTGTATAGTTTATAGTTTTTTTTAGGCTTTTATATTGTTTATATCGATATCGAATTATATCGATATCGACCGAAATTAAGAACTATATCGTGATAAAAATTTTGGCCATATCGTCCAGCCCTAGGCTGACCATGATCCACATGTACGGGGTTTGTGCGGAGAACGGCTGGGGGAACCACAGCTCGGAGACGGAGGTTCTCTCATCCCCGCTTCTGGTCGAGGAGGAAGAGCGGTGGAAGCACGGAGGCGGCCGCGCAGCTTTTTGGCTGTCTCCCCCCTCCGTTCCAACACTCGGGTCGATGTGGTCCGACTCGGACGAGGAGGAGGACGACCCAAATGGGTTTTGGATGGACCCGGTATCGGCTCACAGTCCACGTCACCGCTGGACAGAACGTGCGGACATTTCCGGGTTCCAGCCCCGCCCACCGTCAAACTCTCCACGCCGGCTGTCAGAAAAGCCGGGGAAATTTTCTTGGGGGGGGGCATGTGTCAGCCCATGCACTGACAGCGGTTCTGACAGGACTGAGGCGAGACTGGGGCAGAAGGAGGAGGTTGCTCGCCCATACGCTCCTGTTGCTGGGAGCCTGGAAGTCTGCAGCTCCAGTGTTTTGTGGGAGAGATTAATCGCCGCCGAAGGAATCATTTCCTCATATACTGGAGCTGATAACAAAGACGACTCGCTGGGGGCGTGGCAACTGTTCGAGCAGGCTTGGGAGGAGAGCTGTGTGTTACGCTCACTGCTCGCTCGCGTTCAGCCTGGTCCACCTCCTAACTCACCTCCTGCTGATCACAACTCGTCTGCAGCTGAACGTCCCACAGCTGCTGAACGTCAGAACTCACAGACAGCTGCAGCTCCCACCCATCCACCCACAGCTGAACGTCAGAACTCACAGACAGCTGCAGCTCCCACCCATCCACCCACAGCTGAACGTCAGAACTCACAGACAGCTGCAGCTCCCACCCATCCACCCACAGCTGAATATCTGAGCCCAGTAGCAGCTTCTCACCCTGATGCACCTCCCAGCTCAGGTCCAGCAGCACCTCCTGGACTGGTTTCCATGCCTGCACCACCTAGACTGGTCCTTCCGGTGCCAACACCTAGACTGGTCCCAGCACCCAGACTGGTTCCGGTCCCAGCACCCAGACTGGTCCCGGTCCCAGCACCCAGACTGGTCCCGGTCCCAGCACCCAGACTGGTCCCGGTCCCAGCACCCAGACTGGTCCCGGTCCCAGCACCCAGACTGGTCCCGGTCCCAGCACCCAGACTGGTTCCTGCATCGAAACTGGCTCCTGCACCAAGGCTGGGTCTTTCACCCAGTCCATCGGATGCAGTGTTTCTCTTTGTCTCCACAGATACTGGTCGAGAGGTGGTCCTGGGTCCTGAGGTCCTCACTCATCCATCTGGAGGCCTCACTTCACCAGGGGTCTTCGTCTCAGCAGAGGGTCCTCACGACGTCTCAGAGGGTCCCCACAACGAGGTATCCCACGACGTCTCAGAGGGTCCCCACGACGAGGGTCTCGAGGATCCTGACGACGAGAGTCCTGAAGACGTCTCGCCGCTCGACGTGGGTCCTCACAAAGACGGGGGTCTCGAGGATCCTGACGACGAGGGTCCTGAAGACGTCTCGCCGCTCGACGAGGGTCCTCACAAGGACGAGGGTCTCGAGGATCCTGACGACGAGGGTCCTAAAGACGTCTCGCCGTTCGACAAGGGTTCTCACAAAGACGGGGGTCCTGACGACGGGGGTCCTGGTGATGAGGGTCTCAACGAAGCGGACGTCTCGTCGTTCGACGTCCACGAGGGTCCCCACGACGAGGATCTCGATGACGGGGGTCCCGACGACGCAGACGACGACTCGGGACCGGCCGACCAAGTCCCTACTGTCGGGGTCTTGTTTCCGGCCGACGATGGTGTTCCGGCCGACGATGGTGTTCCGGCCGACGAAGGTGTTCCGGCCGACGAAGGTGTTCCGGCCGACGAAGGTGTTCCGGCCGTTGCTGGGCGTTACTCCGGTCGCCCGCCTAACGCATCGCCGCTCGATGGACGACCTCCTGGACGACCTCCTGAACTAGCTGATGGCGATGGGCGGCCTCCAGGTCAACCCCCGGATCTGGCTGATGGTGATGGGCGTCCTCCTGGGCGTCCCCCGGATCTGGCTGGTGGTGATGGGCGTCCTCCTGGGCGTCCCCCGGATCTGGCTGGTGTTGGCCCGCCGTCCTGCCTGTTGCCTCCCTCCGCCCGCCCTTGTTCTTTTGGGGGGTCCTTCTTGGGGGTGTCGGGTGCCACCCTTGAGGGGGGGGTTCTGTCATGATCTGCGCCTGTCAGGCTCTGCGCCTGTCATGTTTTTTCTGTTTTTGCTCACTCCTCAGTTCCTGCCTCATCGCTAATCATTTTCACCTGTTGTCCATAGCTAATCACTTTCACCTGTTGTCGTCTTAGTTTACTCGCTATCCCTCAGTGTATATAAGCCCTCTCATTTCATCTGTTCCTCGCCGGGTCATAAATCAAATCCTATCCATACCTCCCTGATGTCTGGTGGAGCCACTACTCGTTTTTTCTCGTTTTGTAAGTGACTGCACCGTTCAGTCTTTTTGTTTTGTTTATTAAAGTGATTATTATTTTACATCTGTGTCTCTGAGTCCTGTTCGCCTGCATTCTGGGTCTGCGTCCTCCACCGGAACCGTATCGTGACAGTTTTCAGGGAAGCAGCTACTGATGGAAGTTCAGTGGACATGGATCTGTACGCTTCCTCAGTCCTGGGTTACATCAGTACATGCTCTGAGAATGTATCCATAAAAAAATATGTGAAATCCTACCCAAACCGGAAACCCTGGTTAAATAGAGAAGTTCACGCCTTGTTAGCAGCCAGAGACACTGCATTCAAGTCAGGAGATAAAGTGGAGCTGAGGAAAAGCAGGAATGAACTGAAGGATGGCATTAAGAAGGCCAAGGCCACGTATGCACAGAGGATCGAGGGACAGTTCACCTCACAAGACCCACGGAGCATGTGGAAGGGTATTAAATGCATAACAGATTACAAAGGCAAAAACAAACAATGCCCCAGGGACCCATCTCTGCCTGATGCCCTCAATAAGTTTTATGCACGTTTTGATGATCCAAACAGACCTGCTAGCACCAGACTCACCTCATCACCAGATGAAGAGCATCTCAGGGTGTCCGCAGCAGAAGTGAGAGGCAGTCTCAGAAAGATTAATCCTCATAAAGCAACCGGACCAGACAACATCCCAGGGAAAGTTCTGAAGGAATGTGCGGACCAGCTCTGTGAGGTGCTGGCTGACATCTTCACCACCTCACTTGCACTGGAGTTAGTTCCCACCTGCCTGAAGACCGCGACCATCATCCCAGTCCCAAAGAGCTCCACAGTGACTGGTCTGAATGACTATAGACCGGTGGCCCTCACCCCGATAGTCGCTAAATGTTTTGAGAAACTGGTCATGTCCCACATCAAGGCAACCGTCAACATCAACGAGGACCCTCATCAATACGCATACCGTGAGAACCGATCAACAGAGGACGCCATTTCTTCCGTGGTCCACACTGCTCTCACCCACCTGGATCAGAAGGACTCATACGTGCGTCTGCTCTTTGTGGACTTCACATCTGCCTTCAACACCATGATCCCCCAAACTCTGATAGACAAACTATCTACACTTGGACTAAGCCCCTCTATTTGTAACTGGGTACTAGACTTCTTAACAGACAGACCACAGTCCGTGAAGATCCACAACTTCTCCTCCTCCACCATAACCCTTAGCACTGGCTCTCCTCAGGGATGTGTGCTGAGCCCCCTTCTGTTCACTCTGCTCACATATGATTGTACAGCCACACTTCCAGGCTGTCATATTGTTAAGTTTGCAGATGATACAGCGGTGGTGGGATGCATTACAAACAATGATGAGTCCAGCTACAGACAGGAGGTGGAACACCTGGAGAGCTGGTGCAAAGAGAACAATCTTCACATGAATGTGAAGAAGACAAAGGAGATGATTGTGGACTTCAGAAGGAACAAACACAACCATGCCCCACTGAAAATAGGTGGGTCTGCAGTGGAAGTGGTCTCCAGCTACAAATACTTGGGTGTACACATGAATGATAACCTCAGCTGGAGCAACAACACCACCAGCCTGATCAAGAAAGGTCATCAGAGACTCTACTTCCTCAGACGGCTGAGACGAGCTGGTCTGAGCAGCCCAGTCCTCACCTCCTTCTACAGGTGTGCAGTGGAGAGCATCCTGTGCTCCAGCATCAACGTGTGGCATGGAGGCTGCACAGTTGAAGAGAGGAAAGCTCTACAGAGAGTGGTGAAGGCTGCACAGAAGTCTGTTGGAGTCAGTCTCCCCACCATCACAGACATTTACACCTCCAGATGCAGGAAAAGAGCCACCTGCATCATGAAAGACCTCACTCACCCAGCACACTCACTCTTTGCCCCACTCCCCTCAGGACGGAGGTTGAGGAGCATCAAATGTAGAACCACTAGACTGAGGAACAGCTTCTACCCTGAGGCTGTTAGACTCATGAATAAATAAAAATAAAATAAAAAATAAACACTGCAAAATATCACATCATGCTGATGCTGATCTGTTTTCTTGTTGCTGTATTCATCTGTGACCATCTGCTCATACAAACTCATGTTCGTGCTGCTGTTTATTCCCACTATATTAGGCTTAGTGTATTACTAGTTGATGCTTTTCTTAGTTAGTTCTAGATGTTATTACTGTTTTTCTCTTTCATTGTTGTTGGATGTAACTGGGACCTCGTGTACATAATCTCGTTTTCATCTCATGTACCACATGCAGTGCAAATGACAATAAAGACTCTCTGACTCTGACTCTGACTCTTTATGCGGGGGACGACGTATGGCCGAGCGGTGTCGAGGTTGCACGGGCCTGCTCCCACTGGTGTCTCTGAGGGGTGCAAAAGCCTTTCTTGGCATCCCCTCACGAAGGGCTTTGGCCTGTTTTCGTCTTTGCTCCAACCTGCTCTGGATACGCTCCAGAGCCCCTCCGAAGAGCCCCGTCGGTTCGATCGGGTGGTGGAGGAAGGGGAACCGCTGGCCCTCCGGCAGGTCCGTCAAAGTCAGCCACAGGTGGCGCTGGGCGATGACCACTTCAGCCATGTATCTCCCTTGAGCGATGGCCGCGGTCCCCATCATCCGGAGGACGAAGTCAGTCGCCTTGCGGGCTTCCTCCAGGATCTTTGCCGCAGCCTTTTTGTTCGTTGTTTGCTGGAGGTCCTGCAGCTTCTCTGCCAAGTAGGCCTGCATCATGGCCAAAGCGTTCATGGCGCGCACCGCGAGGCCCTGAGCCTGGTAGCACTTTTCGAGGTGGGAGGCCGAGGCGCGGCAGGCTTTGCTGGGCAGAGTTGGCTTTGCGCCTGACGTCCTGGGGGGCCAAGTGAGCCGCCAGCGTGTCCTCCATCTTCGGGACGTTGGCGATTCCTGCTGCCTCCATCCTGGCGACATCGAGGAACTGGGAGAGTAGCAGAAGCATGGGAGCCCTGGGTTCAGCCCAGGTGCGAGTGAGCTCCGTCAGGAAATCCGGAAAAATCGGCATCCTGTGCCTCGTGGTCGACTACTGTTTTGCGAAGAAATAATTCCCCGCCAACCTCGTTACCTGTTGGCGAGGTGGGGGTTCTGGCTAGCTGATCCGCAGCGTGTCCGCCGCTCTGCAACACAAGTCGAACAAGGCGGGATGGAGACATCTGTCTGTGGCTGAGCTGTCGTCGGGTTCTGGGAGAAGTCTTCTTCTTCCCCTTCGTCCTCGTTTTCAGCTTCGTTGTCTGAAATCTCACCCGAGGCTGTTAGCGAGAGCTCCTCTGCGCGTAATAGGCTTCTCGTGTCAAATTTGATGGTGGAGTCCCCGACGGGGGCCGTCATGGCCATACTGTCCCCCCAGTCAGCGTGGCCACTGTCCTCCAGGTCCACGGCCTCGAGCTCCGGTGTGGGAGTGAGTGCCCCTGTGAGGTCTGGGTCCCGCGCAGCGGAGCCACCCATGGCCTTGACCACGATGTCCACTCGACGCTTCCTCACAGCCTCAAGCATCTGGCTGCAGTGAGGGCAGGACTCGGGGGATTCCAGCGCTGTCTTAGCATGCACCATCCCCAAGCAGATGGGACAGGCCTCGTGGGTGTCTGTCGCCAAAGGGAAGTAGCCGCTGGGACAGGCCCGGGAGCTGGGGCTCGCTGGCCTGCTGGTCTTCTTAGAATTTTTGGGTTTTCGCTTTCCCTTCTCTGGAGCCATGGCTGAGAAGGGTTGAGCTCGTTAGCAGTGCTAACGTGGTCCGGAGACGTCTTCTTCGTCGAGTCGCTTTCGCTGGCTAGCCTGCTAACTGCGTTAGCTAGGTAGCGATGTGACGCAGTTAATGGCGTCGAGCGAAGCAGCTGCGAAGAGAGAAGAAAAAACCTCGAGGTTAAATAAAAGGCACTGGGCTAGCTTTCACTAGCCCAGCAGTACGCAGGAAATTTCTCTGTACGCTCAGTGTAGGAAGCGAGCTCACCTCCAGTCCAGCTATGTAGTTAGAGAGTCCCACGAAGTTCAGGTGTAAGCGAGGTGAAGGGCAAAAAGAGAAAGTTCGATGGGCGCACGCGTCTTTATACCAAGACGGCGGGGCCTCTGTGGTGACGCTGACGCCCACCTGCCGTAAAGGCGTGAATGTATTACTTCAGGTGAACCGCGCGACTGCGCAATTCCCATAGCCAATGTGTTGCACTGAGTGCACTGACTGATAAGGGAACATACTTTAATTCTACAAGCTGGACCATCATAATTCATACACATATGCTCTCTTGTTCCCTTTATCTGTGTTTCACTTGAATCAACATGTAGCTCACTAATTAACATCAAAAATAGAAGTACATTTCATTCATTCAACCTTTATTTATACAGACTAGCCTCGTTGAGTCACGGGGACTCATTTACAAGAGGGACCTGTCTCACTCACACCAAACAACCATCCACTCTCACACTCACACCTAGGGTCAATTTAGAGTCACCAATCAGCCTAACAAGCATGTTTTTTGGTCTGTGGGAGGAAACCGGAGTACCCGGAGGAAACCCACGCATGCACGGGGAGAACATGCAAACTCCACCCAGAAAGGCCCCGGACCGGGATTTGAACCGGCAACCTTCTCGCTGAGAGGCAGCAGCTCTACCAGTTGTGCCACCGTGCTGCCACATAAATTTCTCTCCTCTGGTTTTATTCCCCAAGCTTTCCTAAAGCTCCTGGTGGGAAATGTAAAAGTCAGAATGAGAATCACCTTCTCACTCAGCAAAGCGTGTCCCTGGAAGATGCTCTGGTTTCTCTTCCATATCATTTGTGAAGGACAAATTGAGGGCACACATCAGCTTGTCATGATTTATAACAAACTCTCCACTGGGACTCAAGCCAAGTTTTTTTTTTTTTTCCAAATTACAATATATAACGGCATGATCATGTTTCCCAGAGGAAACAAGCTCACTTGTGTTTCCTTAATAGAGTCAAAGTGGAGCAGGAGGGGGGAGACGGCGATACAAACAAACATAGTTTGAGGTTTTGCATTTAAAAGTTTTTAGATAAAAGATCACGCGTGGAGTATCAACATGAGAAACTGGCAACGCTGGTAACCCAGATATTATCCAGTCCCTCTACTGGCATTCAGAAATAGATTTTCTGTTATGATGTTTGAGTTGTTCGTCATCAAGATTGATGTCAAATACCAGGTTTGTAAAATAAATTTGGTTTTGTAGATTAAGTAAACATTTGGGCTCAAATTTCTGCAAATACAATATACATGTAGCTGGTAATCACGTGAACTTTTCTCTATGTATGTAGTGATAATAGGTTAAAGTCTGCCAAATTATACCAGCAATATACTGTACAAAGTATTTCTGACTCGTTTAAGCTAATTGAATCACATTTAGTTGGAGTGTCTCAGATAAACTATTATATATTATATTATACAATTTACTCACTAAAATGAAGCAAAAAATATTTTATTTGAAAGCTGCCTCTGTTGTTGACAGCTTAATTATTATTTTTTTTATCAATTTGACTTCAAATCTGCCTCAGAATGTTTGTAATTTTTAAGACGTCAATATAAAGAAGTTCATTTAAGTGGAAAAAGTTTGCGTTTTATCTAAAGTCAGTCGGTTCATGAATTTCTCAGCGAGTATAATGCATGTTCATCTGAGCAACACCGTACCGGATCAGTCGAGGCCCGGGTCAACAATGACTGCCATCGATGCTGTTGACCAACAGGGTGCTGACGGAAATTGTACTGTTAGTCGAAGACTACAAGGAGAGAAACATGCCAGGAGACAGAGGAAGAAGAGGAAAGCCAAGAATGTAGGACTGAGGGTGGCAACAGGAGGGGTGGTCCTGTAGGAGGAGTAGGCAAATAATGTAGTAGGTGAAAAGAGTGTCAGATAAGGTGATGTATCTGAAGGGGATGAGGAAGTGATGGGTAGGTTTGGTGTCAAGGAAAGAAACCAGGAAGGACAGATGGTGGTGGATTGTGCCAAGACAATGGAGATGACTGTAGTCAAAATGTATTTCCAAAAGAGGGAGGGACATATAGTGACCTTATGAGTGTGGAGGAAGGAGTACGCAGGTCGACTACATTCTGTGTAGAAGAGGAAACCAGAGGGAGATTAGAGACTGTAAGGTTGTGGCAGGGGAGAGCGTGGCCACTGACAGCATTGAACGATTGTGTGTAGAATGACTGTTGTTGTGAAGAGAAAAAGAGTAAAATCACAGAAGAAGACCAAATGGTGGAAGCTGAAGAAGGGAGAATGTTGTGAGAAATTCAGAGAGGAGCCGTTAAAGGCTAGGTGGTCAGAAAGAGCTTCCAAATGACTTGGCTACCACAGCAAAAGTGAAACAGGTAGGACGGTCCGTACTTGGTGTGTCATCTGGACAGAGAATGGATGATAAGGAAACCTGGTGGTGGAATAGTGAAGTGCAGAAATGAGAAAGAGGTTAGCCAAGAAGAAATATGACAGTGAGAGGACTGAAGAGAGGAGACAGGAATAAGGAGATGCAATGTAGAGCAATAGGGAGGTAGCAAAGGCAAAGCAGAAAGCGTATGACAAGTTGTATGGGAGGCTGGACACTAAAGAAAGGTGAGAAGGACTTGTACCAATTGGCAAGACAGAGGGATCTGGCTAGAAAGGATGTGCAGCAGGTTAGGCTAGTTAAAGATAGGAATGGTAATGTTCTAACAAGTGAAGAGAGAGTGGTGGGAAGATGGAAGGAGTACTTTGAAGAACTAATGAATGAAGAGAATGAAAGGGAAAGAAGAGTAGAGGTCATAGAAACTGTGAACCAGGAATTGGGAAAGATTAGTGAGGGTGAAGTCTGGAAAGCTCTGAAAAGAATGAAGAAGGGGAAGGCAGTAGGACCTGATGACATACAGTGGAGGTTTGGAAATGTCTTGGAGAGATGACAGTGAGATTTTTGACTCAGATATTCAATGGAATATTTGAGGGTGAGAAAATGCCTGAAGAATGGAGAAGAAGTGTGCTGGTTCCCATTTTTAAGAACAAGGGTGATGCACAGATTTGTAGCAACTACAGGGGAATTAAGTTGATGTCACACACTAAAGATCTGGGAGAGGGTTGTGGAAGCTAGACGTAGACTCAAGAGATGACAATTTGTGAGCAGCAGTATTCAAGGTTCTTTATTGTCATTCACATCACATGTGGTACATGAGGTGGAATGAAATTGTGTATACAAGCTCCCAGTTACACTCAAATATAGCAAATATATAAAGTATAAAAAGAGAAACATTATACAGTACAAGGATTTAAGTTATACGCGAAACAATAATAATGTAATATAATACGGTGTATTAAACAGCAACCTGAACATGAGTCTGTTGTGAGCAGATGGGTATGAATATGGCAGACTAAAGGCAATAAATCAGCAGCATGGATAATCAGCAGCCCAAAGTGACACATTGCCAATTAAAGTGGCATTACAAAGATTTTTCTGGTTAGGGATTTATGAGCCTAACAGCTTAGAAGCTGTATGTATGAAGTATGATTTCATGCCAAGAAAGAGCACCACAGATGCTGTCTTTCCATTGAGGATGCTGATGGAGAAGTACAGAGAGTTTCAGAAAGAACTCAATTATATCTTTGTTAATTTAAAAAATTACATATGACAGGGTAACAAGGGAGGAGGCATGGTATTGCATGAGGAGTGTCAGAGAAGTATGTCAGACTGGTACAGGGCATGCATGAGGACAGCAGGACAGTGGTGAGATGTGCTGTAGGAGTGACAGATAGCTTCAAGGTGGTGGTGGGATTAAATTCAATTCAGCTGCATCAAGGATTGGCTCTGACCCCCTTCTTGTTTGCTCTGGTGATGGACCGACTAACAGATTAGGTCAGGCAGGAATCCTCGTGGACTATGATGTTTGCAGATGACATTGTGATCTGTGATGAGAACAAGGAACAGGTGGAAGAGAACTTGGAGAGGAGGAGGTATGCATTTGAAAGAAGAGGAATGAAAGTCAGCCGCAGTAAGACATAGTACATGTGTGTGAGAGGGAGGCTGGTGGAACAGTGAGGCCACAAGGAGCAGAGGTCACAAAGGTGCAGGACTTCAAGTACTTGGGGTCAACTATCCAGAAAAATGGGGAATGTGGGAAAGAGGGGGATTTGGCATGATTCGAACGCCATAAAAAAGAGAGTCAGTCCAGGCAGGATGGAGTGGATGGAAAGAAGTTTCAAGAGTGATTTGAAACAAATGGGTGTCAGCAAAGGTCAAAGGAAAGGTTTACAAGACAATGGTGAGACCAATGCTATATGGTCTGGAGATAGTGGCATTGACAAAAAGACAGGAGAAAGAACAGGAAGTGGCAGAAATGAAGATGCTGAGGTTCTCCTTAGGAGTGACAAGGATGGATAAGACTCACATAAGTGTACATAATCTCGTTTTCATCTCATGTACCACATGCGGTGCAAATGACAATAAAGACTCTCTGACTCTGATTAGAAATGAGATCATCAGAGGTACAGCACAGGTTGAACAACTGGGAGACAGAGTTAGGGAGGCCACCAGACTGAGATGGTTTGGACATGTCCAGAGGAGGGACAGTGGGTATATTGGTAGAAGGATGTTAGAAATGCAGCTGCCAGGAAAAAGACAAAGAGGAGATATATGGATGCAGTTAGAGAGGACATGAAGGTAGATGGAGTGAGATGGAGGATGATGACTCGTTGTGTTGACTTCTGAAGAGGGAAAAGCCAAAAGAAGTACTGTACTTTCATGAATTTCTCAACATTTTTATCCCATGAACACGTTGGTGAAGATTCTCAGTCATCCAGGACATGATAAATTCATAAACGTTCAATACAAAAACAACTGGACTTTATTTGTAACAGAAGATGTTTCGCTCCTCATTCGAGGAGCTTTCTCAATTCAAACAGCAGAGAGTGTGGGATTCAGGTTATAAGGCTGAGACAAGATACACATACAATGTAGGTTGACAAATCACACCTTACACCTTAAACAGTAGGGGTTTCTAGGGTCTTTGTTAGTCTAATTCACAGATGAGGCTCCTCTGCCTCTGTTCCCATCAGCTGTGAAAACTGGCTGGGAATCAGTCTTAAAGTTACATTATAAGTTTTTGAAAGTGGAAATCTGAGGCATCCTCCTTTGTTAAGTTGTGTTTTTTCTCTCTCTCTTAACATAAACAGCTTCCTTCACCCCCCTCTCAAACCATCTGTGTTCTTGGTCCAAAATGTGCACATTTTGGTCCTCAAATGAGTGACCCTTATCCGTGAGGTGGAGGTGAACAGCTGAATCTTGTCCAGAGGAGGGGGATCTCCTGTCGAGCCATGCTCTGTGAAGAGGCTGTTTAGTTTCTCCATTGTAGAGGTCTGGACAGTCCTCGCTGCACTGGACTGCATACACTACACCACTCTGTTTGTGTATGGGTGTTTTGTCCTTAGGGTGTCTGAGAGTCCTGCTGGGTTTGAAATGTACTGGGACGTTGTTTGTTGAAAATCCTTCTGAATTTCTCTGATACTCCAGCAACATAAGGGTGACAATGTTTTTTCATCTGTTGTTCTCCCATGAACATGATTTGTTTATTGTGCTCTGGTATGATCAAGTGTTAAAACTCGTAAGATAAAACAGTGTTTTTCAGCCTTTTTTGAGCCAAGGCACAGTGTTTTCATTGAAAAAAATCCCGAGGCACACCACCAACCAAAATTGTAAACATAGATACACTGTATCCGCCTATATTAAATATACAGTATAGTTGTGGTGGACCACTAGGGGGCTCTACTCACACCCAGTGGACCCAAGGTGTTAAGGATGCTTTTATTGTGAAAGGTCCAGAGGACCGGATGTTATGTTGGTATATAAGGCGGTGTTGGGTGGTTTTCCCGCCAGTTGAAAGTAGGAGTGAATAAAGTGAAGATCTGCATCCCGTCTCCCGTGTCGTCTCTTCACCACCTCCTACAATTGGTGACCCTCGTGAGCTGAATATGTCGACGCAGGAAGCTACAGCCAGCTCCCTTCAGCTGTCCCCTGTGGTGGAACCCCCACAGGCGGCCTCGCTCGCTTTTGCGGTGTCCGCCAGGATGCCGGACTTCTGGCTGAACGCCGCTCCGGCGTGGTTTGCTCACGTCGAATCGCAGTTCGTCCTTCGCGGGATTTCTTCAGACGACACCAAATACCACCATGTGGTCGCGGCGCTGGACCCACGGTCAGCCCAGCGGGTAATGAGCCTGCTCGAGGACCCTCCTGCACAAGGGAAATACGCCGCAATCAAGGAGCTCCTTCTGCAGCGTTATACGCTTTCAGACGCGGAGCGCGCGGAGAAACTGTTTTCCTTCCCCGGTTTGGGCGATGGCACAGCTCTGGAGCTAGTGGAAGGCATGTTAGCCTTGCGGGGCTCAGGCGACTGCGAGTTCCTTTTCCGCCACCTTCTCCTCCGCAAGTTTCCAGCACCAGTGCGTAATGTCCTGGCAAACTCCCCGCTTCTGCAGCAGAAGAATTACCGCGCGCTGGCCGGAGAAGCTGACCGCATTCTTCTAACGACAAGGACCTTCGAAGTCCAGATGGCGGCCCACGGATCTCCAGCAGCGCCCGAGTTTCAAGCAACGCCCTCAGCGCCGGACGAGCCATCGGTGGTAGCAGGGGTCGCTACCCGCAGGCGGACAGGAGCCACCTTTTGTTTCTTCCACCAACGTTTTGGCGCCAAAGCACGAAGGTGCGTCCCGCCGTGCAGCTACAAGCCTCAGGGAAACGACAACGCCAACGCACGCTAGCAGCCGCGGCCGTTGGCGACAAGGAAAGGCTGCTTTTCATCGAAGACTCGAGGTCGGGGAGGCGGTTCCTGGTGGACTCTGGTTCGCAGAAGAGCCTTGTTCCCCCGTCTGGCTCCGACACGTTGGCTGAAGGCTGCGGGCCGCAGCTAACCGCGGCTAACGGCTCACCCATCAGGACGTTTGGTGAAAGGTTGGTGACTGTTCGTTTCCATGAACGAGACTTCCAGTGGAACTTTGTGGTAGCTGCTAGCTCAGTCCCTATTTTAGGGGCTGATTTTCTTTGTGCTCACGGGCTCCTGGTTGATATGGCTAACAGGCGTTTAATAGACGCTGTGTCGTTCTCGTCACTGCCTTGTGAGACGCGAGGAGCTGGGCCTTTAATGCACGCTAACTTTTTAGCTTCGGGTAATGTGTTTCAGCGTTTATTGTCTGAGTTTCCCTCGCTGACTGTTCCTAACTTTGCCAACACAAACACAAAGCATGGGGTTGAACATTATATTCCCACAACAGGCCCCCCGGTGTTCGCACGTGCACGCCGCCTCGATGCTACTAAGCTAGCAATAGCACAGGAAGAGTTTGCTAACATGGAGCATTTAGGCATCGTGCAGCGCTCAAACAGTCCGTGGGCCTCCCCCCTGCACATGGTGCCCAAAGCAGACGGCAAATGGCGGCCATGTGGGGATTTCCGCCGCCTTAATAACATCACGGAGAACGATCGTTACCCCATCCCCCACATCCAGGATTTTTCAGTGCACCTGGCTGGGACCTCCATTTTTTCTAAAGTAGATTTAGTACGCGGGTACCACCAGGTTCCTGTGCATGTGGAGGATGTCCCTAAGACCGCTGTGATCACGCCTTTCGGCCTGTTTGAGTTTTTGCGCATGCCTTTTGGTCTTAAAGGTGCAGCACAAACATTTCAGCGGTTGATGGATTCAGTCCTAAGGGGTCTGTCATTCGTATTTGTGTATCTGGACGACATCCTGGTGGCTAGCAGCTCAGCTGACCAGCACATGTCCCACCTCCGTGAGGTTTTTCAGCGCCTAGCAGCACATGGCCTGATTGTAAATACAGCAAAATGCCAGTTTGGGCTGCCAGTCATTGATTTTTTGGGCCACCGCATTTCTGCCAGTGGTGCTGTCCCGTTACCAAACAAAGTGCAGGCGGTGTCAGATTTTCCACAGCCCCAGTCTGTTAAAGCGCTACAAGAGTTTTTGGGAATGGTTAACTTCTATAACCGTTTCCTCCCCAGGGCAGCACAACTGCTGCGCCCGCTCTATGGAGCGCTGAAAAAGAAAAAGCCCAACGACAGTGTTGACTGGACACCAGAACGCCTACAGGCATTTGGTGATGCTAAAGCTGCACTGGCCACTGCTGCCCTTCTGGCCCACCCATCCCCGGCGGCACAAATAGCTTTGACAACAGACGCTTCTGATGTTGCGGTGGGGGCTGTGTTAGAACAGCAGGTGTCAGGAGTTTGGCAGCCGCTTGCATTTTACAGCCGTACGCTGCGGGACAATGAGCTTAAATACAGTGTTTTCGACAGGGAGTTGCTGGCGCTTTACCTAGCTACACGCCATTTCAGGTTTTTCCTGGAAGGCCGCCAGTTCACTGCATACGTTGACCACAAACCCTTGGTGTTTGCTATGTCGAAAATTTCTGACCCCTGGTCTGCCCGCCAGCAACGCCACCTCGCAGCGGTGTCTGAATTTACTACAGACATTCAGCATGTGGCTGGAAAGTCCAACGTGGTGGCCGACTGTCTCTCCCGGGTGCTGATCTCCCCCGTGTACGTGGGCATCGATTTTTCTGCCATGGCTGCGGACCAACGTAGCGACGCAGAAATACTCGAGCTCCAGTCCGGGCCCACGGGCCTCGAGTTGGAGGAACGGCAGGTGGATGACGGAGGTCCTCTCCTGCTCTGTGACGTTTCTACTGGCAGGCCCCGCCCCCTGGTTCCAGTTTCATGGCAACGCCGCGTTTTTGACTCCTTGCATTCCCTTTCTCACCCAGGGGTTAGAGCATCGGTGAAACTGGTCAGCTCAAAGTTTGTTTGGCCCGGTCTGCGTAAAGCGGTTAAGGAGTGGGCAGCAGCGTGTGTCCCATGTCAGCGTGCTAAGGTTGACAGGCACACCAAAGCACCTTTGGAACCTTTCCCTATCCCTAGTCGGCGGTTTGACCATGTGCACGTGGACCTGGTGGGCCCTCTGCCTCCATCACAAGGTTTTACTCATCTGCTGACTATGATAGATCGGACCACCAGGTGGCCTGAGGTGGTTCCTCTGACATCCACAACGGCTGCAGTGGTGGCCCGGGCATTTTTGTCTACCTGGGTTGCACGTTTTGGCCCCCCTTCAGACATTACATCAGACAGGGGCCCGCAGTTTGTTTCTGAGCTTTGGTCTACCATGGCCAAGGGCCTGGGGACGAACGTTCACAGGACCACAGCTTACAACCCTCAAGCTAATGGTTTGTGTGAACGGTTTCACAGGTCATTGAAAGCTGCACTGCGCGCTGCATTGACCGGTGACAACTGGATTGACCGTCTTCCCTGGGTTTTGTTGGGTTTACGTACCGCATCCAAAGAGGACCTGAACTCTTCCCCGGCTGAACTGGTTTTCGGTCAGCCTGTGCGCGTCCCCGGTGAGTTTTTACCTGAGGTACCCTCACCACAGTTCGCTCCGCCGTTGCAACATTTTTCGTCTCAGGAGGACTCCGTTCGTGTCCCTGGCCCGGTACACCATTGTTTACCTCAGTCATTTGTCCCTAAGAGTCTGGAGTCCTCTAAATTTGTTTTTGTCAAACACAATGCACACAGGACACCACTACAGCCTGTGTATGATGGACCGTTTCGGGTTCTTCAGCCAGGTCCAAAACATTTCCTTTTAGATTTAGGGGGTCGTACTGAGACTGTCTGTATTGATAGGCTTAAACCAGCTCATGTTATGTCAGATGATCAGGTTGTTACGGCCCAGGCTCCTCGCAGGGGCAGACCTCCATCCACGTTGCTAACGGATGGCTGCCCTCCTTCCAGAGACTCTCAACAACCATTGGAGCCCGAATCTTCTGCAGCCCCTCCTCGTCACCCCCCGCTTCATCGAACTGGTTCTGCGGGGCCCAGGTTCAGCCGTTCTGGGCGTTTAATCAAACCTAAAATGCGGGACTAGTGATGGACCTTACTGGGTGTTCTGGGGGGGCGTGTGTGGTGGACCACTAGGGGGCTCTACTCACACCCAGTGGACCCAAGGTGTTAAGGATGCTTTTATTGTGAAAGGTCCAGAGGACCGGATGTTATGTTGGTATATAAGGCGGTGTTGGGTGGTTTTCCCGCCAGTTGAAAGTAGGAGTGAATAAAGTGAAGATCTGCATCCCGTCTCCCGTGTCGTCTCTTCACCACCTCCTACATAGTCATTCTTATCAAAGTGTCTTGAATAGAAATGAAATAAACACAAAAATGTATTTTTATCATATTTTATATTTCTTATTTCAAATTGCACTTAACATGTCTTCAAAAATACACCCGAACAGTACCACAACAATGTGGTCTTAAATTTAAAGAGGTTGTAGAAAGGGGGGGGGGAGCTTTTTTGATAATTTCCAAGGCACACCTGACGATCACTCGCGGCACACTAGTGTGCCTATAGGCACAGTGGTTGTAAAACACTGAGATAAAACGTTTGGAAGCTCGAGAGGCTCTGTTGGCCTCAGTCTAATCTGCAGTTAATAACTTTATGATAAGACTTGATATATTAATTGCAACCATAAGATTTTATTATTGTCAGTGAAAAGCATCAATAACCCAAACTGCCACTAAAGGGATTGTGTTCAGTTTGTGAAAAGTCATTAAGAAAAAGATATTCTATTGAAACAGTGTTTTAACACTAGAAGTCCCAGGATTTTCGACCTCCCCCCAGAAGTCCTGAAAGAGGGTCAAAAGACCCTTAGTCCAAACCAACCATTAATGGGTCCACATTAGTGGGCCATTAACTGCCTTTTGTTATAAATATGCGTGCACACAACTCAGACACCCCCACCACACCAGACTGCACAAACTGCATTCCAATGTTTCCACCAGGTAAGTAAGACTCTGCTTGCACTTCCCCCCTGAGTTGGAAGAGAGGCCCTGACCTGAATTCACACATAACAAACCCTGAAGTTATCTCACAGTTGAACATTTTGGGACATCCACTGAACGGAAAGCTTTGTCTGCTCCAGAACAGTTTTATGCATGAAATTGTCTCATTCTGCTGTGCTGACTATCCTGTAACTTTGATGTTCTGTCAAATAAATTATTTTGCTTACCAGTAGTCTCTCTCCTTGTCCTTGGCGCATGTATATACGGTGCGTGCCGGCACATGCAGGTGGCCCATTGCTGTGTTCTAAAACATGCTTGACCTATTGTTGTCTGTCACCTGACGGACAGACACAGGTCACATGACATGAAGTCAACTGACGGACCGACACTGGTCACTCGACATGAAGTCAACTGACGGACCGACACTGGTCACTCGACATGAAGTCAACTGACGGACCGACACTGGTCACTCGACATGAGGTCAACAGACGGACCGACACAGGTCACACGGCATGAGGTCAACTGACGTACCAGCATAGGTCACATGACCTGAGGTCAACTGACGGACAGACACAGGTCACATGACCTGAGGTCAACTGACTGACCGACACAGGTCACATGACCTGAGGTCAAGTGACGGACTGACACAGGTCACATGACCTGAGGTGAACTGACGGACCAACACAGGTCACATGACCTGAGGTCAAGTGACGGACCAACACAGGTCACATGACCTGAGGTCAAGTGACGGACCAGCACAGGTCACACAACATGAAGTCAAGTGACGGACCAACACAGGTCACATGACCTGAGGTCAACTGACAAAATGACACAGGTCACATGACCTGAGGTCAACTGACGGACCGACATAGGTCACACGACATGAAGTCAACTGATGGACCGACATTGGTCACTCGACATGAGGTCAACTGACGGACTGACACAGGTCACACGGCATGAGGTCAACTAACGTACCAACACAGGTCACATGACCTGAGGTCAACTGACGGACAGACACAGGTCACATGACCTGAGGTCAACTGACTGACCGACACAGGTCACATGACCTGAGGTCAAGTGACGGACTGACACAGGTCACATGACCTGAGGTGAACTGACGGACCAACACAGGTCACATGACCTGAGGTCAAGTGACGGACCAACACAGGTCACATGACCTGAGGTCAAGTGACGGACCAGCACAGGTCACACAACATGAAGTCAAGTGACGGACCAACACAGGTCACATGACCTGAGGTCAACTGACAAAATGACACAGGTCACATGACCTGAGGTCAACTGACGGACCGACATAGGTCACACGACATGAAGTCAACTGATGGACCGACACTGGTCACTCGACATGAGGTCAACTGACGGACTGACACAGGTCATGACGGACTGACACAGGTCACACGGCATGAGGTCAACTAACGTACCAACACAGGTCACATGACCTGAGGTCAACTGATGGACCGACACAGGTCACATGACCTGAGGTTAACTGACTGACCGACACAGGTCACATGACCTGAGGTCAAGTGACGGACTGACACATGTCACATGACCTGAGGTGAACTGACGGACCAACACAGGTCACATGACCTGAGGTCAAGTGACGGACCAACACAGGTCACATGACCTAAGGTCAAGTGACGGACCAGCACAGGTCACACAACATGAAGTCAACTGACGGACCAACACAGGTCACATGACATGAGGTCAACTGAGGGACCGACACAGGTCACATGACCTGAGGTCAACTGATGGACCGACACAGGTCACATGACCTGAGGTCAACTGACTGACCGACACAGGTCACATGGCATGAGGTCAACTGACTGACCGACACAGGTCACATGACCTGAGGTCAAGTGACGGACCAACACAGGTCACATGACCTAAGGTCAACTGACGGACCGACACAGGTCACATGACCTGAGGTCAACTGACGGACAGACACAGGTCACATGACCTGAGGTCAACTGACTGACCGACACAGGTCACATGACCTGAGGTCAAGTGACGGACTGACACAGGTCACATGACCTGAGGTGAACTGACGGACCAACACAGGTCACATGACCTGAGGTGAACTGACGGACCAACACAGGTCACATGACCTGAGGTCAAGTGACGGACCAACACAGGTCACATGACCTAAGGTCAAGTGACGGACCAGCACAGGTCACACAACATGAAGTCAACTGACGGACCAACACAGGTCACATGACATGAGGTCAACTGAGGGACCGACACAGGTCACATGACCTGAGGTCAACTGATGGACCGACACAGGTCACATGACCTGAGGTCAACTGACTGACCGACACAGGTCACATGACCTGAGGTCAAGTGACGGACCAACACAGGTCACATGACCTAAGGTCAACTGACGACCGACACAGGTCACATGACCTGAGGTCAACTGACTGACCGACACAGGTCACATGACCTGAGGTCAAGTGACGGACAGACACAGGTCACACGGCATGAGGTCAACTGACGGACCGACACTGGTCACACGACATGAGGTGAACTGACGGACCAACACGGGTCACTTGACCTGAGGTCAACTGACGGACTAACACAGGTCACATGACCTAAGGTCAAGTGACGGACCAGCACAGGTCACACAACATGAAGTCAACTGACGGACCAACATAGGTCACATGACCTGAGGTCAAGTGACGGACCAACATATGTAGCCCACTGAAAGGGACCGGGGGATTTAGAAGCCAAGTTCACTTGCGCAAAAAAGCGCAGCCTTAGTCAAATTAGTGTGCCCCCTCCTGTGGTGCGCCAGTAATGGCCTTATTTACAAAACAAAAGCGCCTGTTAACAGCTCATTATAGGATGTTAGCTAAAATCCTTCGGGTCACTCGACCCGTCTCTGGGTTCCAAAGGTAGAAATGTTGAATGACCCTTCTCTGGGACTTCTAGTGTTAATAACAAAATTTAAAAAAAAAACATGTTACAGTAAAGTCCTGATGATTCACAACAAAAACATGTGCACTCCATTGTTTTCAATTTGTAACATTTTAATTTGCATTTGCAGCGAACAGAATAACTTTTTTATCAAAAAGATAAATGGGGCCAAGATGGTGTAGAGGCAGGGGAAGCCGACTTGGGACCCAAAGGACCCAGGTTCGATCCCCAGTCACTGCATACCTTGTGGTGTCTATGGGCGGCACACCTCATCCCCAAATTGCCCCCCAGGCGCTTTCAATAGCTGCCCACTGCCCCACCTGGTGGTGGTTGGGTTAAATGCAGAGACTAATTTCGTCTTGTATGGAAACATACACAGATGACAAATGTGACATTATTATTAAATAACAAAATTGGCAACTTAAGCAAACATTGCTCCATATTGAAAATCTCACTTTTGTTTTTCAGCATAAAAGCTTGTTTTAGTCAAAGTAACTCCGGTCTCCAGTTGAATGTTATCTAAGTTTATTTAACATCAGTGTATTTGTAGGATGTCTTTGCAGCGACGCAGCCACCCCTCTTTACGCCACATCAGTCATTTTTCAGTTTAACCTACAGATAATCTCTGCTTGGGGTGGTTTGAATGGTTAAAGACATGTTCTAATGTCCGCTTTGGATACAGTATTATTCCAAAAACTGACAGCAGCACAAATGATTCAGGTCACATTACACTCTTATTTGCATTTCAGCACCAACACCATCCAACTAAACTGTGCTTATCTGGAACTGATTACTCACAGACTTTACCTCCCGCCTGCCGTCATAATGCATCTTGTCCTGTCTAATACTGTATGTGCTAAAAAGCTGGTAGAGTTTTTTGGACTTTATCATGGAGTGTCTCCTGACAAATTGTGATAGATTCTTTTTTTTGAATACCACGTTCTTACCCGTTTGTGTCTATTCCTTTTTCCATATCTGATTGTTGTGGCGCGGTTTCAAACTGCTGCGGCTCGTGCGTACGTCTCTTTAAGATGTGCGTGCGCCAATTGCATAACCTTGTACCTCGGTGCATAACATGCCAATAAAGATATTCTATTCTAAAATTGGACATTTCCTAAAGCTAATTCTGATCTA
Source organism: Garcialebias charrua (assembly GCA_038048925.1). Taxonomy (NCBI): domain Eukaryota; kingdom Metazoa; phylum Chordata; class Actinopteri; order Cyprinodontiformes; family Rivulidae; genus Garcialebias; species Garcialebias charrua. The sequence continues at coordinate 952 of JBBPBX010012039.1, read as the reverse complement.
TAAGGGTCTCAGCATTGCTTCATTGAGTTTACAACATGACACGAAAGCTGCAGAAGAGGAACAATCATTTATCTCTTCACGTGTCAGGATGCATCAGTTTCTGCATGAATGTGAGCTTCTGTGGAAAGAAGTGTAGTGAAACGCGATGCAAACAGGCACCGGCTAAGAGCGGTAGTTGGATGAGAACTGGCGATGCCATAAGGACTCTCACAGTGATGAAGAGCTGGCCCCACTCAGCTTCCTCTAATGGGAGTGAAAAGGATGATGGGTAAGGCAGAAGGGTTCATAAGATGATCAGGTTATCTATTTTTGACCGTCTGTTGTGTTGAGTTGTGACTCACACGTGGCTGAATAACGGAGGAGAGTGGGCTTTGTTCTCCAGCTGTTCCTCGCTCTTACATTATGTTTCTATGATACAGTATTTCTGCATAGCGGTCTCTGAAGCACTCAGAGTTTGAGAGAAACTAATCCACTCGTTAGGACTGCAGCTACCGGCACTAACTCACAGTTACTGATATACCGTGTTTGACCAAGAGTACAAAATCCAAAGATTAAGACTTGGGCGGCCGTGGCGTAGTGGTAATGGCAGTCGTCCCCCGATCGGAAGGTTGGCGGTTCGAATCCCGGTTCCCCACACCATGTGTCGTTGTGTCCTTGGGCAAGACACTTAACCCCGAGTTGCTCCCGGTAGGACTGGAAAGCACCTTGCATGGTAGTCTGCCGCTACCGGTGTATGAATGTGTGTAGCATTCAATGTGTGTAGCACTTTGAGATTTTCACTAATGAAAAGTGCGTTATAAATTGAATTCATTATTATTATTATTATTATATGCATCTTAATACATATATATAAAGTAATCTAAACAAGATTTGAAGTCTACATGACAAGCTCAAGTCATTAAAAATAAGGTATTTTCTACGTGGAGCTTTGTAAATCAGTTAAAATACTATA
>JBBPBX010012038.1:44447-54782 GCA_038048925.1 Garcialebias charrua | reverse complement strand
CCTGCATACCCACTGTTGGACTAGCTCCTCAAAGGATACCCAAACTCTCCTCGTCTGACTCCTCAACAAGAGTCATTTAATGTTTCCCTCAGCGCTGTCACGGTGGGGGTAGAGATGACCTTCGGGTTGCTGAAGTCTCGGTGGAGAGTTCTTCTAAAAAGAAGCGACTTTCATTTCACCTTTGCTCCAACCATGATTGCCACCTGTTGTGCACTCCACAACTTCTGCCAGAGGGAGAGGGATTATGGCAACAGCAACTGGTTGGACGAGGCTCGTGATGGTGGAAACAACTTCCCTCAGCCTAACCAGCCGGTGAATCTTCAGTGCAGTGTTGGTGGAAATGGTGCAAGAGAGGCATTGACTGTATATACTGTATGTCAACCAACTTTCCACTCCGTACAGGCCATCTGCGTTAAAGGGGCTTTTAAAGTACCGGTATTCAAGAAATACTTGTGATGTATTGGTGTTCACATGCAGTAAACATTTGTATAATGATATTTTCACATTAAAAAAACTACAATAAAAAACTGCAAATACTAGTGAACATCTGAGCTCTTTAATGGAACAAACATTTTAACAAATTCTTGTAAACCAATGATATAGCTTGCTTGAAAACATGTTTCAACATGTGCAATTTGAGGTAGATCAGAAAAACAAAAATAAAACATTCAAAAAGTTTGTGCAAAAAATACAGACGATGTGCAAAGATCACATCTTGTAATGATCACACACAAAAAAAACATTATTTTGGTCATTTAAAGCTACAGTAACCTGTAACTTAAGTAACTTTTCTATTTGCATGAATTTTTGGAGTATGTGGGTGGCTGAGTTTAGCTCAGCTGATCTCTTTAAGCTAGGTCATGGAGGTGGTAATCAGAGCTGTATGTTGGAGCTGTATGTTGGGTTCTGAGTAAATTGAGCAGACCCGCTTTGGCCTGGGTATTGATGCTGAGGGAAGGGAGGCATTGGAAACCTTCCCTGTGGAGGTGGGGTCATTTCAGTCATGATGGACTTTAATCCATCAAAACACTGCCTCACCACACGCTCAGTTGGTTGTGTGGTTTCTTCTAGTAACCGTACAAGGAGCCTCTCTTCTCTTTGATGACATCGTTCCTGTTGTTCCTCAATCCATTTATGGTGGGACTCCTGCATCCTCTGGTAGAAGACTTGCTGTTCTGTGGCCCAAGTCTGCAAGGCCCCTGCATAACCGGAGTTCCCTCGTGGTCCTGCAACGATGTTAAACACTATTACTTGTTTGAATGCAGTGCTAACAATTTCCCTAAACACTGTATAAACATTTGTTACTGTTTTTGTCATCTGAAACACACAACTTAATCTTCCTTGAGGTACTCATCTCCTGAACGTTACTAGGACCACTGTCTTCTGCAACTGTCTGTTGTGTGCTGCTTCCAGCTGCCTCTTCAAAGTTGGACTCGTCATCTGGAAAAAAAAATCTAACAGGGCCCCTGGTATGATGAAATGTGTTAGGTTAATTATCTGGTTAGTTGGGGAAACGTAATCAACAATATAGTTCTCATGCTCTCTACTGTGCACAATCCTTGGTGGTATATATTTTTTTTCATTAACCCTTTATTTATCCTGGGCCACAAGAACTCATTTTCAAGAGAGACCTGTTTAGGGAGCAGATGGTGGGGGGTTAAGGACCTTGCTCAGGGGCCCAGGGTTGGGTGAATGAGGGTGGATCACAGGCCCACCGTCTCTAACCTCTGCGCCACCAATCCTCATAATAATATATTTTTTACTAGCCCTAAAGTTACTCATTTCTTTTTATAATTACATTTTAACATATTTGTTGTATTCTAATTACTCCAAGTAGTACAGTACAGAGGGTTAATGTGGTTTGAAGAGTAACTTACCAGAAAGGATGCTATGCTCTTGGTTAGCTTTGGGGCTGTAGTCCTCAGATTCATCCTCATAATTTATTTCCACACCGCTGCCTACTGTGTTGGCAAGTGGCCGATCTCTCATCAGTTCGTCCATCAACTCGTAAAATGGAAAACTGGCGGGGTCGGAGCCACTTCTCCCGTTTTGGGTCTTAGCCTTGTAGTACTTAGCTTTCAGGCTCTTCCATTGATTTTTTATTTGCTCGATGGTTCTGTGGATTCTGGCTTCTTCCAGCTTTTCGTGTACTAGCTTAAAGACCGTGTAAAGTGAAATTAAATTTGTGTTTTGAGTTTGTCACACGGCATAAATATGTTATTAATCACCCATATAAATCTGACTGATTAAAAACATTGTTTTCCTTATAAAATTAAGTCACAAAAATAATGAAAAAACATAATTGGGTCCTGGTCTGAAACGCTGGGGGCGTGTCAGCGCGTGGGCGTGGTTTCAGCGCAGTACTGCCCCGTGTCCTGCACCCTGAAGATGTTCGTGAAGGCTGGCAGCCTAGGAGTTCTGAGTCCACAGAGTCCACTCTTGCCCCTTTCATAAGTCAGACCCGCGCAGTTCCCGCACAGACCAGTCCGGCTTTAATACCCATCGGGTCATTCATAAGACCACAGTTGAATGCGGGTTGGTCCAGCTCAAATAAACATGTTCAGAAAAGAAGCCGCAACGTGGCTTCAAAAGAGGCGTGGAGCACAGCTGGACTCGACCGCAACGTATTTATTGTGGGACAGACGTCAGACGTTTACAAGTCGTCGTGTCTTTTTAAATATTTCCTCATAATAAATGTACAGCTGATGTCTGACTCCAGCCCACGCGCAGCACACACAAGCCGTTTTCGCATTGGCCAGCCCTCAATGGCCCGGGCCGCCCCTGGGTGGCTCTGGGCCACCCGCGTTCATTACGCATTTGCCGCAGAGCCGCCTTGAAGTGGGTGGGCAGTTCTCTGGAAGTGGGTGGGGTGCTCTCTTCACGTGGGTGGAATGTTCGTGTTTGTTAGCTGGATATTTATATATTAGTGTTTCTGAGTTAAATTTTTGTTAATAACTGATCACAAATCAGCTTATGTTACAACGTAAATAACACGAAGCGCACACCCATTTCCGCCTTTCAGCGCGACCTGAATGTCATTAAACAATAACTAATATTGTCTAACTGTTGCGCGCAGCCAGGGTTTTAAAATATAACTAATAATCTCTAACTTCTACGTGCAGCTAAAATGTTAAGAGGAGTGATTCCTATATGATTAAGGTGGACACCTGAAAATCCAGTCCGCTGGTATAGCTCAAAGCGTTAATGCACTATCGTTTTGACCCGGAGAAGCGGGTTCGCTTCCCGCCTGGGACAAAGTTATTTTACTTTTTTTCTTTTTCTTGGAGTAAATAAAGGAGTTTGTTAACCAAACAAACTCCTTTTTATTTAAAAGAAAATGTGAATAAAGAAAAAAAAAGTAAAATAACTTTGTCCCAGGCGGGAAGCGAACCCGCTTCGCCAGGTCAAAACGATAGTGCATTAACGCTCTGAGCTATACTCCGGACTGGATTTTCAGGTGTCCACCTTACCCATGTAGGAATCACTCCTCTTAACATTTTAGAAGCACGTAGAAGTTAGAGATTATTAGTTATATTTTAAAACCCTGGCTGCGCGCAACAGTTAGACAATATTAGTTATTGTTTTAGTTATTGTTTAATGACATTCAAGTCGCGCTGAAAGGCGGAAATGGGTCCGCGCTTCGTTGTTATTTACGTTGTAACATAAGCTGATTTGTGATCAGTTATTAACAAAAATTTAACTCAGAAAAACTAATTCAGCTAACAATTGTTTTAGGGGTTTCTCGTTTCTGTAGTTAAATTTGAATGAAATTCAACCCTCGCGCTGAGGTTGTTTGAATGAGTCCCGCCCCTGCTGCAAACAACGAATCAAATGTGAGCAGTACATGACGTCAAACTGGGTCCGTGGGGCCGGGCCCGATAGAACCACGGTGGACATGGTTCCAGAACAACGGTGGATCCCGGGCGGAAAAGGTAAATGCGAATACGCCGAACCCGGGTTAGAAGCTGGGAGAGCCGGGGAGGGTTGGCCAATGCGAAAACGGCTACACACACCTGACGTTTTGAAGACCCCACACAGAGTCGCTGCGAGAGAGAGAGAGGGGGAAAAAAGTGAAACTAACACACACACACACGTTCAAGACCCCAAATAGAACCTAATCAAACTCACACGCACACACACACAGCGCCACTGCTACAGAGAGGGGGAAAAAAAGCGAAACTAGCTTGTACAGTCGTTTCATGTCATTTTTAATATAAATCTGCCTGTTGACTACGGTCGCACACTGATGTCATCTGTATTCTGAGTGCGGATCGCGCGTCTTGCATTCAGAAGTGGGTTTGCGCGGCTCAGATCCGGGGCTGACACTATGAACCGTTGCTTAAATAAAGTCATCAAGCGGGTGCCCTGACCATTGCGACATCCAGGGAAGATGCAGGAACGAGGCATAATTGATTAGCTAGCTAACAATGAACAAAATATCTATGCTATTGCTATCTGATGCTATCTGCGATTCGGGAGTGAATGGCTCCACCGATGCGAAGAACAAATTTATACGGCTGGAGCTGCAGGGGGTGGGGCTTTAGACCGCGTGACGAAACGCGGTCACATTTAAACCACGCCTAAAAAATCCCGAAGCAGACTTATCTTTAAACAAAGTTTGATCTATAACTCAAAAATTAATTGAGCTACAATTTTGAGACTTTTTACTCATTTACAAGATTACAATTATGACATTTATAATGTTTATTGAAGAAAATATTGAAATTCACTTTACACGGTCTTTAAATAGCTCTGTGTTCCTACACTTTCGACCGTCGAGGCGTTCGATAATTTTGAGCTCTTTTAACATTTCTATTAGAAACGTGGTATCGCTCATCGACCAGTTCTGCTTCGCAGCCATGTTAGCATCTGCACACTAGCCTGGCGGAAACGGAAACGTGTAGGGGAGGGGTATGCAACGCACATGCGCAGTCAGGACAGTTCCTTTTCAGTTAGTCACTCGGTGCAACATACTTGCTATGGGAATTGCGCCCCCGCGCGATTACCTGAAGGAATATACTCACGCCTTTACGGCAGGGGCGTCACCGCCGCACCAGAGGCCCCGCCCTCTGGGTACATAAGCGGCTGCCGCCCGTCCATCTTTCTCTTTTTTGCCCTTCACCTCGCTTAAACCTGAACTACCTCTTCGCAAGACTTTCTCTGGTGCGTCATCACTCGTTTTGAGGTGAGCTTGCTCCCTACACAGAGTGCACTGAGAATTTATTCCTGCGCGCTGTCGGGCTGGCGTAAGCCAGTCCGACGCTTTTCTACCTAACTTCGAGTTTTCTTCTCTCCTCTCTCCACAGATTGCTTCGCTCGACGGAAGCGACGCGAAGGAGGAGACTCTTCAAAGAAGACGACGGATAACTTTGGAAGGACTCGCTCGCCTCCTCTCGGACATGCCTCCAGAGAAGGGAAAGTGGAAGGCGAAACTTCCAGGGAAAACCAGTGGGGCGGCTAGCCCAACCTCGCGCACCTGCCCCAGCGGTTGTGGCTTTTTCCTCACAGTAACGGACACCCACGAGGCCTGTCCAGTCTGCTTGGGAATGCTTCACGCAAAAACAGCGTTGGATACGCCCGACTTTTGCCAGCACTGCAGCCTCATGACGGATGCGGTGCTGTGACATTGAGTCGACCTCGTCGCCAAGACCATGTGCTCGCCAAGACCATGTGCTCGCCGGCGACGCGCACAGACGCGAATACGGCGGAGCCTCTCACCCCCACGCCGGAGTTGGAGAGTATGGCTCTGCACGACAGCACGCGGGTCGAATGGGGCGACACGTCAGACGGACTACCGCAACTCGAGGACCTAACGGTCAAATTCGACACCCGGGGCTTGATGAACGACGACGAAATCTCGATATCGGCCTCGGGCGAGTTCTCAATGGAGGAGGCGGACGTGGAACCGGAGGATCAGGGTGATGACCTCGCCCGGACCCGGTACCCGTGCTCCCGGACGCAGACTGCTCCATCCCTGCCCTGTTTGAACTGTGCCACAGGGCAGCGGATGCGCTGCAAATCCCTTGGCCTGAACCCCCACCTCGCCAACAGGTTACGAGGCTGGCGGGAAACTATTTCTACTCCAAGCAGCAGGCTGCCACAAGGCAGAGGATGCCCGTGTTCCCGGACTTCCTCACGGAACTAACGCGCACCTGGACTCAGCCGAGAGCCCCCATGCTTTTACCCCTCTCACAGTTCCTTGACATCGATGAAATGGACAAAGTGGGTTTAGCCGGTGTGCCTCAGATCGAGGACGCTCTGGCGTCCCACCTGGCTCCTAACTCCTCTGGGTCAAGACCAACTCTCCCCAGCAAAGCTTGCCGGGCCTCGGCGTCTCTCCTCGAGTGATGCTACATGGCTCAGGGACTCGCGGCGCGCGCCATGAACGTGACCGCGTTGATGCAAGCCTACCTGGCTGAAAAGCTACAGCAGCTCCAGACGACAACGGACAGGCAGGCAGCCGCCGACTTGCTGGATGAAGCCCGCAGAGCGACAGACTTTGTGCTCCGAATGATGGAGACAGTTGCCGTGGCGCAGGGCAGAGGAATGGCGGAAGTGGTCATTGCGACCCGCCACCTCTGGATGACATTGACAGACATACCAGAGGGACAAAAGATATCTTTTCTCCACCACTCAATAGAAGTGGAAGGACTGTTTGACAAAGCTTTGGACAAGATCCAGACCAAACTGGACCAAAGGTGCAGACAGGCAGAAGCTCTCCGGGTAGGCATCTGTAGTGGACCTACCCAGGGTCAAATTAAGGTTTTTGAACTGTCCAGTGATGACCTTTACTGACCTCTCAGTAAAGCAAGACATTTACTACAAAATTATTCATTTAGCTATAATCTGATAACATAGTCACCAATAAGAGACTATTTCTATCTTTGATTTTAGGCTGATGTGATCAAAAGAATAACTTTTGTCATTTTCATGATGTGTGCTTTTAAGCTGTGTTATTCTGTGAGAGTTAAACTGTGTTTCACTGCTGTGTCAAAGGTGCAATCTCGGGTCACAGAGACTTCTTTTAATTTTGTTAATTCAAATGTTATCAAATGAATAATTTTATTTGTAAGAGCATCAGTACATTTTAATGTCAGATAAATCAAATACTCTGCTTAATTCAAAATGTTGTACATGGAGGATTTCTCCTCTCCTCTCGAACTTGCATGTGAAGATAAAAGGAACACTTTATCTCATTCATTTTAGCTTGAGCTCAGGACAATCTAGACACCCAAAGACTTTTGTTTTTGTCCTATTTAATAATCAAGCTATTATCATTAATAGGTCCCATATGTGATGCTTAATGACGTTGTTTTAATCAAACCAACAGTATTTTGTTAAAGTGTTAAAGCAAAGGAATCAGTTTTATGATAAAATGCTGACATCTGAAACTAACACTTTATCTTTCTGACAAACTAATCTTTTGACCCCCTTTCAACATGTTGATGTCATCCTCACATCAACTTATGATGCCATTCGGCCAATCAGAAAGAACACATTTTCTGGGTCACGTCTCAGTTAAAACCTTCACATCTTACTTTCTCTGGAAGTCTGCTGGAGTAAGCCTCAAACTATGGTCTTCTCCAAAGAACTGATGATCGTCTGGTCAACACGCTAATGACCATGTCATTCAGTTAAAGACTTATAACATGCCAAGTTATAAGCCATCTTCAACAGCTGAAAAGCTCTCTTTTATTGACATTCCTTTAAGGAACGTCTTATCTTGAACAACAGCACCAGGAGCTGCCGTTACTTCGGTTCGAGTCAAGGCGCACGTCTGGAGACGCTGAGAATGGTAAACGAACTGACCAAACTGGACCGAGGGAGACTGACCATCTTCACGAGGTAACAAGTCGTCAAATGCTTTGCCAAGGGTACCAACGTGTAGCTTTAATCGGCCGGAGAACTGCCATGTTTCTGGTTAAAACACATCAAGATAACTCCCTGACTCTTAACTTTTCTTCCTCCATAAATCTTTCCTCCTTTTCCCTTTCCCTCTCAATCTTAAGCTGGAAACTATTTTAAGCTGAAATGCCCACAGACTAAATATGTTAACATCCAATATTGAAGTCTGTTGTGTTATGATTCAAGTGTGCTGACGTATTAATTTGAAAGAAAGTGAAATCATGTCAATCAAGTGTAATGGTGTTAATTTAGTTGATTTATTTTAAATAAATGATAGTGTCTCTTTGACATATCAAACTAAGTTAACGTCTTTGTCACTTAATGGCTTTGTGTATTTATCCATCATAAAGATCACAGAAATATTGGGTAAACTGAAAAAGAACAGAATCCGTGAATTTACTATTCAATCTGAATAAGTAGATTAATTAAGATAAAAAGGAGATCAGTATTAATATTGTCCTCCTCATAATTCTTACATCTGGTGGCCCGTACGGGGAGAAAGTTTATTGATTTCTGTGGTTTCTCATGAACTGTAACGTCATGTTTGCATAAACGGATCCAAGTTTTAAACTCTGAGGATAATACTTTTGGCTGGAAGTGTTCAAAGCAGGCAGATTCTGCATGTTTTTATCATTTGAAGCTGTGAGATTATTATTGTTTCAACTCTGTTAGACGCTGTTGGAAGCATTCAGGTGAAGTTTTGTCAGCCGTGGTCTGTGGTGGTTCTGGTCCTGGTTCGGTCCAGTTCACGCAGACTCCTGTACAAAGCTTTGTTTGACCGCCGAGTCAGAAGCCTGAAAGCTAATTTAACATCTACAAGATTGCTGTTGTGGTATTTTACATTTTAGAGCAGGTCAAAGAAGCATATTACTGTTAGAACGTGTCGGATAGTGGTTCTGTTCAGACCCGTGTTTCTGATCCACGACAAAGTGGACCGGTACCGACCTTAACGCGCTCCGAGAGAGTCCGTGTTTGTTCAACAGCTGCAGTGCTGTGTTACTGAGCGTAACTAAGTTGGCCTGTCTAGGTGTGTTCGCCGCATGTTTCAGAATTTTGGAAAGTTAATTTGTAGCGTCTGAGTTGTTTTAAGAGTCTATAAAGTTGTGGTCTGTTGTGCGAGCTAACGTTAGAGCTACGTGTCCAAGTACACGTTTGTTTATGAGCTGTGATTGGATGAAACGAGAGCTGTGTGCTGTCAATCACTCAAGTAGCGAACGCTGATTCGCTGTTGTGTGCTGTCAATCACTCGTAGCGAGCGCTGATTCGCTGTAGTGGGAACGCACGCCGTTGCGACAACCCACTTTGTCGTCATTTCCGGTACTTCATTGGTCGAAGGTTAGAAAACTACATTTACCATGGTTGCTTGGGAAAAGGACTACAAGCACTGTGATTGATTGGTTGACGTCACGTATCTGTGTAGCGAGCTCCGCCTCGCTCAGCACAGCAGAGCTGGTGACGCGCTGCGTCGACCCGCCTATTTGTGTCGTCATTTCCTGGTGCACTTTGAGTGACGAACAGTCACGTTCACAAAAAACATCATAAAAAGTCAGCATTTTATGGTGAGTTACCAGCTTTTAATTTTGTTCTGTACACAAACAATAGCTCCTGTTTATTTTAAATAAAATATTTAGAATAACAGAGGTACGGACAAACATTTTTGCTTATTTTAAATACAAAGAATTTAAAATAACAAACAAAAGTACAGTTTTCACTCCAGATAACTAAAAATTTTTTCCTTTCTCTTCCTTTCTCTGACACATCATCTTCCACAGTTGTCCTGTGCACATTTAAACTTTCCTGTTTATTTCAAATAGTGAAAAGTTTAGAATAACGAATACAGAACATCTTTTATTTTGATTTTCACTGAAAATCCAGATAAAAGATGGCAGGCACAGAGGGTGAGACCCCTGACACCTCTGATACAGGGCAGCCTGTGCCACCTCAAGGCCACGACCCGACCAAAGCAGATTGGATCGAATGTGCCTTATTTTCACTCACAGGGCCCATCACAAACTACCATGAAGAGACACAGTTGATGGAGGAAGCAGATGTGGACAGTGCATTAAAAACTGTAACAGCTGGAACCACAACGGCTGAAAAGAAAGCAGACAGAGATAAACGTTTGGCTAAATTAAGCCTTCTGTTAAAGGCCAAGCTAGACTTTGAAACTGCTGTACGCCGGGCTGTCTCTACATCATGTTTAACAGCACAAATGGAGGTTGCCGCTTTACAGCAGGAGGTAAAGAGTTTAACACAGTCGAGTATTGGCAGCGCTGAACAAACGCGTAGTCTCTACGAAGAATGCAGAGTGTTAAAAAGGGATTTTGACCAATCACAAGATGATTTGGAAAAATGTGTGGTGGAGAAGGATACGTATTACCATCAATACAAGTCGCTTCAGGCGGATTGTGGGGAGGCACGAGACGCGCT
>JBBPBX010012038.1:26287-43931 GCA_038048925.1 Garcialebias charrua | reverse complement strand
GTTGCTGAAGAACTTGCTGAAAAACAGCTGAAATAAAATAACAAGCCAAAGTTAAAAAAGCAGAAAGAACACATATTTGCTTAATTAAATTTAAATAACGGTAAGCATAAATGAGCATAAAAATGAGGAAATTAGCTTTAAAAAGCTGAAATTAGATAAATATAGCTGAAAAGGACAAAAGAAGCTTAAACTGCCAGAAGGAAGTGGAAGGAGTTGTAATGAGCTATAAAAAAACAACAACATGGAATTAGCTGGAAAAGCTAAATTTAGCATAAAACGGCTAAATAGTTGCTGAAATAACAGAAAAAGCTGAAACTAGCAGAAAGAAAAAGTAGCAGAAATTACCACAAAAAAACTTGAATTTGTCTGAAAACATGTGAAAATATCGGTAGATAAAAAAGCTAAAAGCTAGTTGAAAAACTTTGGACTTTGTTAGTTTTGAACCAGTTTGACATGACTGTCGACGAGGGAGAGGGCCGGCACCCGAGGAGGGGGCGTGCCAAAGACACCATCTTACACCAACATTACTGGTTTGTTCCACGTTTGTTGGGGAAGAATCAGTTTTGTGTTGTGTGTTTCTTTGACTGATGAAGCCTTCTGGAAGGAAGGTGAAATGTTTCAGCACCAAAAAATAATTATGTCCAGATGACCTGACTGAAAATTGTTGGCTAGTTGAAAAGGTTGAACAAGCTTAAATTTGCAAAAGAAAGCAGAAAGAACACAGGTTTGGCTGAAAGACACAGACATGAGCACAAAAATGCAGAAATTATATGAAAAAAGCTGAAATCAGCAACAACAAAAAAATAACAGAAAGAAGCTTAAATTACCAGAAGGAAGCAGAGAGAGCACATTTTAGCTGAAATTAGGCTGGAAAAAGATGAAATGAGTGCAAAAAATGTGGAATTGGCTTAAAAAGCTAAAATAAAATAAAAACAGCTAAATAATAGCTGAAACAGCAGAAAGAGCAGAAACTTGCAGAAACCATCTAAACGGAGCATAACAAGCTGAAATTAGCAGAAAGAAGTTAGAAGAAGCATAGAAATGTTGTAGTTAGCAGAAAGATCCTGAAAGGAGCAAAAACAGCTGAAAAAACAGCTGAAATTAAGTAGCTGAAAAAAGGTTAAATCTGCACAAGGAAGCTGAAAGATGCTGAAGCAGAACAAAATGTGAAAGGAGCAGAAAAAGGTTGTAAACACATCTAAAGATATGAAGGATGGAAATGAGCTCAATTCATTTTATATGAGAAAAAATGGCAGAAAAGGCTAAATATTTTAAAAAGCTAAAGTTGAACCAATACCTAAAGTCATATCACTGTTCTCCTGAACGAGCTGAACGTTTGATTTATGATGGCTATTACTATTACCCAGCCAAATGTACAGACACTGAGACACTGTGGGTGTGGTAGTAGCTGAGAGTCATCCTCAATCCATTCTCTGAGCACTATCACATCTCACAAGACGGCACAAGGTTGCATGTGTGTGCGCGTTTGATGAAAACATCGATCCATGTCTTTTCACGTCCAGTCCATTAAAGATGGTGGAACGCATTTCTTAAAGCATTTAATTCATGACGTTAGCGAGAATGCAAATGATGAAATTCACTTATTTTTTAACACTAATGCAAAAATATAAATTTGGTTGACGATTTATCTGGCCAAAAGTGACACTTTAACATCCACACAGTATTTATTGTACAAACAAACACCAAGAAAGTATGTACTTCAAGAGAACCTTGATGAAACGTGAACGGCTCAGTCACGGCAGTGAGTAAACTTTAAAAAAAGAAGCCATCTCTCTCACATAACGACTGCGTCACTGGTGATGCGGTTGACTTCAACCAAAGAAAGACTTGACCACGGTTTAGCGCAGCGCCTCCGTCACCTGCTCTCAGCTCACGTGAAGTTTTCACACTGACGCACACCAAACGCTAAACTTCCCAGCGCCTCGCACCAATCAGGATTACGTCTGAGCACTGCAGTGAGTGGAAAAGTGCGGCGGAGAGAAAGAGAGCTAACCCCCATCTCTGTCACACACACACACACACACACATGCCTCCCACTCAGCGTGTGACACTTTTAAAGTCCCTGCTGTGCTTTAAGGTGTAGAAATGAATTCCCATGTTCTGTGCAAAGTTTCACATGAGAGCTTGGACTTATTGCTGACTCGTCACTTTTGAGACGATGACTTGTTCTCATTATGAACGTGTGAATGAAGATGATCCTCAACACGCTGCACTCTGCGCTCACCCCCACGCTGAGTATTTGTTTTAAATGACTTAAAGGACTGCTCAGTGTGGGTGCGTGTGTGTTGTGCGACTCGGACCTTCAGCATCTCCTCGTGGATGGCGTGATGGCCGTAGGAGCTGAAGTAGGCCTCGTCTTCGTCCTCCCGGAGCTCGGCCACTGAGTTCCCGGACTGACTGGTGTCTGCGTTCAGCACCAAACCCTGAGCCAGGAGCCTGAGAGAGAGAGAGGCAGGCGGATCAGGACACGGGACGAGAGCAGGGACCAGGAAGGGGAAAGCAGACACAGCTCTCTGCAGGACAGAGCAGTAAATGGAGGAGAAGAAAGGCATTCATCTTTCCAACCCCTCCCATCTGCGCTCTTTCTGTAATTTTCCCCTTTTCTCTTCTTACCTCCCATCCTCACTTTAGTTTCTCTGCTGCAGTGGAATCCCCCCCACCCCCCATTCTTCCCCTTCCCTTCAAACTTCCTCCACAAGGTAGTTGAGTTCCTGCTTCTGTCGTGCAGAGATCACTGTGGCCCCCTGCTGGCCAACATGAAGTACTGCCAAAGCAACGCCACTAACTACAAAGCAAGTTCTGGAAAGATTCAGGAAAATAAAAAAATCCCATCCTAAATAAAACACTAACAGACCCAAATAAAACAGTACAGACTTGAGTTTGTGTAGATCCTCCATGGCTCGGGCCAGTGCCTCCTCTGAAGATCGAGCTCTCTCCTCGGCGGTCTGCGCCCGCCGCAGCAGAGCGTCACGACACTCAGCCGTGGAGGAACACGGGTCATCCCTGCTGCAGAGCTCCTCCGGGTCTGACAGGAAGCACAGAGCAACATGGACACTGGTTTGTTTACATCTTTAGTAGCTGCAGAACAGACTTGTTTTAAACAAGTGTGAACTGGAAAGAAGCATTTGTGATATTTAGTTGATTTTTGTTGTGCATTCAGAAAATGTTTAAGAACTTGTAGAACAAAAACTTTATTGTAATATTCACAAGTTGTTCAAAGCTTCTATAAATCACAGCCATTAATAAGGTTAGTAATCAGTGCTGTGATGTGTGTACAGGTAGTCCTCGACTTACGACGGAGATCCGTTCCTACGCTGCGTCGTAACCCGAATTTCGACGTAAGTCGGAACATACGTAAATACTTCGCCTTATACGTACAGTACTGTATTTTACCAAGCACTTAGCCTATCCTAACACATTACCCTACATAATTATCAAAAAACACATACATTTGGGAGCCGTAATGAAGGGAAAAAAGAGTTTATAACCTACTGGTATGCTGGTGAAGCCCTTCCTCCGTATTCTGTATTGCGTTTACGTCGTAAAACCGCCGTCCATAAAACAGCTACTTTTCAACAGCTGCTGCTTGTTTCTGCCGGTCCAACAAGTTTTGTTTTGTTTTTTGATTGTCCAGAGGACCAGACTTAGCTTTTTTAGAGAGTAATGTAGAGAGTAATGTCCGCTGCTACGTTAAAACGTAAAACCGGAAACTGCGTAACTCGGCTTTTCAAAANAAGTCGGAACATACGTAAATACTTCGCCTTATACGTACAGTACAGGTAGTCCCCGACTTACGAGCGCTCTGACCTACGAGGTTCCGGACTTACGAGCTGGCGAATTTTTGGAAAAAACGCAAAAAATACAGAATTTTTCTGTGTTTTTTCACCACAGTTCGTTAGCTAAACATGTGGACACACGTTTCCGATCATTTTTATGCACTCGTAAGCAGTTTTTCGATGAAAAACGAGTGTTTGTAGTCGCGCTAGCAAAACCGTTCCAACTTACGAGCGAAATTCCGGACTTACGAGACACGTGGCGGCCGTTCCAAGTTACGAATTTTCGCTTTACGAGCAACTCGTAACGGAACTCGCTCGTAAGTCGGGGACTACCTGTACTGTATTTTACCAAGCACTTAGCCTATCCTAACACATTACCCTACATAATTATCAAAAAACACATACATTTGGGAGCCGTAATGAAGGGAAAAAAGAGTTAATAACCTACTGGTATGCTGGTGAAGCCCTTCCTCCATATTCTGTATTGCGTTTACGTCGTAAAACCGCCGTCCATAAAACAGCTACTTTTCAACAGCTGCTGCTTGTTTCTGCCGGTCCAACAAGTTTTGTTTTGTTTTTTGAATGTCCAGAGGACCAGACTTAGCTTTTTTAGAGAGTAATGTAGAGAGTAATGTCCGCTGCTACGTTAAAACGTAAAACCGGAAACTGCGTAACTCGGCTTTTCAAAATAAAATTTTCAAAAAAAAATATATATATATACTGTATACCGTATATATATATATATACAGTATATATATATATATATTTTTTTTTATTTATGGGAGATGCGTGTCGTAACCGCGAACCGTCATAACTCAAGACCGTCGTAAGTCGAGGACTACCTGTATTGTTTTTTTATTAATTGATAAGAATCGCACATAAGGAGCACAAACACAAATGTAAACAAAGATCAGTGCTTCAGTATTATGAACAACAGTCAATGCATGTACAAAAGCTAATATCTGCTAGAGCCCGACCGATATATCTGTAGGGCCGATATTTTAGGGCGATGTAGACGTTTGGGGAACTATCAGTATCGTGATTAATGTCACAGTAAGCACTTCTGATTTTCACCACTAAAATGCTGTGAATAGGCAAAACTGTACAATGTATCCAGCAGAGAGCACGTGGACTATTTTCAAGTCATGGCCGTTCACTTAAGTTTCAAAGTTTCAGCACAGATGAAGCAGCGAGCAATACTCTGTAGAGTATTTTGCTGAACAGAGCATGGTGAGTTTATTTTAACTGATCTGTAAAATAAATCAATAATTCCTCCAACACACTTATCATTAGCCACGCGCCTCTCAAGTTAGTAAGCTAACATTTAGATAACCTAGCATAAACTATTGTCTTGTAGAACTTTGTCCAGAACAATAAATCTAACGTAGAGGTAAAATATATCAGTGTTAGTAACATTATCTTTATTGTCCTCTACGAAATGTATTGTTTGTCTGAAATATTTACTTCTCTGCAAAGAAAAATAAACTCAGCTGCGGTCAGTACTAATCAGACCTTCACCATACGTGACTGACTTTAAACAATGAACAGGGAAGGATGTTTCTTTGTTTAATTTATATTTTTGTAACATACAATAACTTTATGGTGAATAGTGGAAGATAGAAAATATGAATGCATGTTAGGAAGACGTTTCAAGACTTCAAGTGTTAAATCAGGTTTTAAAGTTTTACTCAAGTTTACTCATTACCAGTAATGAGTTTAGTCATAAAACAATGCAGTAAAATCTACAAACCTAAAATATGTTCACATTGCAGAGACATAATAAAAGCTCAACTCTGAACCTGTTTGCAGCAGTGGGTCATCCTGCAGCACCGGTCGCAGGAACTTTTCACCCTCCCAGGGTAAAGGGCCATCAGGCAGCCCCATCAGACTGGACGGGCTGCACCTCTAAACATACAAACACATTTATTCATCACACTGCGGGAGCTGAGGGGTACTTCATTAATGTTGGCATCTATAGGTATAAAACACATAAATATGTTTACCAGCACAACGCAGAGTATTTAATGTTAACAATTTAAGGACAGAACTTACTGTGGATCTGATGAAGTTGATCATTTTTATATAGCCATAGTCATCTAACCCTGAAGAGAGACAGAAAGATGAAGAAAGCCAGAAGGAAACAGACTGTCTGGTTGTTCTCAGCTGGGAGAGACTTACGGTGTTTTCTCACTATGTTCACGAGGTCGAGCTGGTGCTCAGCTGTGCAGTGCTGCAGGACGGCAGGTACACTGTTCAACAACCTAAACAACAACACAAACAAAAGGAAAACACATTTACAGTAGTCCCTCGTTTATCGCGGGGGGTTGGGACCATGCCCCCCCAGCGATAAGTGAAAAACCTCGAAGTAGGGATGCAGTAGTCCAAGTTCAAGTTCAGTAAACTTTATTGTCATTACCACCTCAAGTGCTACATGAGATAGAACAAATTTATTTACACAAGTAGTAGTATCGTATTTTTCGCCCTATGTCACATTTCTATGCATAATTTACATACCCTGCGACTTATAGGGCGAAGCGACGTATTTATGGATTTTCCCACATTAATAAACCCATTTTTGGCTGAGATATGACTGTTTTCATTCATTTTGACTGAAAATATTGAACACTACCATTTTCAACTGCGATGAACCTTTACTATAAAGTCGAGCAAACAAATAATTGTTTTAGGTGTTCGTCTTGTTAAATTTTGAAGAAATGTGCAGGAAGTCGTCCCTCTGTGCATTCCTACTTCCTCATATCGGCTTTTGAAATGCAGCCGATTTGACCGTCAAAGTGCATTTACTAAGGACAAGTTCAACTGAGACAGAACGTTGCTATAATTTTGAGCAAACAAATAATTGTTTTTAAGTGTTATTCTTGTTAAATTCTTGTTAAAAGTCCTCTCGTGCACGATCCCGCGACCGCCATTTGGCAGCCAATCAATTTTTAGCACAACACCGGTCCAGGTTTCCAGGTTGTCAGCGGTGACGGGTAACAGATGTGACATATACGGAGAATATGCTGGTGAAGATTCTCAGTCGTCCAGGACATGATAAAATAAAATAAAAAAAGGCGTTCAATACAGAAACAACTGGACTTTATTATTTGTAACAGAAGACGTTTCGCTTCTCCGCTGAGGAGCTTTCTCAATAGTTTTTTTTCCATTGTTTTTTTTAATCATATACAGAGAAGCAACATATTTATGGAATTTTCCACTTTATTCGACATACTTGGACTGATGTGACTTATAGGGCGATGCGACGTTTATGGCGGAAAATACGGTAGTAGTAGTAAGCAGTATGTACCGGTAGTAGTTTATTTTAGTATTTATATACAGTACACATATTTCTTAAGGCGTTTTAAACCCTTTCCACACTCTTGCAATGTCCCTAACAATTTTCTAAACTCTAAACTCTCTAAAAGACAGCGTGTCGTGATTTCAGCCTCTGGATACTCTCTGCAATCTGCCAACGATCTCGGCCACGCCCACTTCTCAGCTGCAGAGCAGAGATATGACAAGCTGCAGGAGGACGCTTCTCATGCAGCTTGGGCTGCACACAGGCGCAGCAGGTGCTAAATCATTTTAAATATTTAAAGTAAAAATCCCATGCCGATCGTGCGGCTCATCCATCAATCAGCCAATTGTGTGTCATGTCCAGTCTTATTTTGAAAAACCGCGATAGAGCGAGTCTGCGAAAAACAAACCGTGAAGCTACTACTGTAATTACAAACAGATTTTCTGAGTTTGTTGTGCAAAGATTTTTCAAAACAATTAGGTGAGATGTGATCCACATATCCACAAGAACATCCACAACTGAACGCTGAAGTACGGTAGTTAGACACACTAACGAAAAGATGTGTTTGACGGGAGGATGTTTCGATTAATATTTTGCAGCTTTTGAACAAGGAATGAATTGATGGAAATATCCGACCTGGTTGGAGTAAACTGAGAGTTCAGCAGCTGAACTCCAGCCTAGATGCACAAATAAAGCATGAGAAGAGGCTTGAAGTTGAATCTACAGTGTTTTACAGCCTTTTGAATGACCAACACAGAATGATGCAATCCTGAACATTTTCAGGATGAGCAACCAAAGCACAAGACTTTTTACTGTGTATTGCATGTCGTTTAAAACAACAAATACACAAAACTATGTTACAAAATAGTAGGGGTGCGAATCTCTCAGTGTCTGGAGAATCGATTCGATTCCGATTTTTGGCGTCACGATTCGATTCAAAATCGCTTTTTCGATTCAGAAACAATTTTTGATTCAGAAACGATTTTTCTATAAAAATGTTCATAAATTTAGTTTCAGTTTTGTAACTGTCAAGCTGAAAAGAATAAACAACAATGTAAACAAATAGAACATTTATTTAAAACAATAATTTTAGGTTCCTTATTGTATCAAATTTTTTGCATCGTTTGATATTTATACCAAAAATAGGAACAAATAATACCGGAATGCATTAAATTATGTAACTTAAATAACCAGTACTGTATTAGGTTAGATTAATTGCCTGGATTTCTCTAAAACAATAAAATAAAAATCTAAGAACAAACTAAATTGTTAACAAAATACTGAAACTTTTAGTTAAGTGTTTAATGTTCTAGATATTTGTAGATAGTGAAAATGTATACTTTTTGCTCTGTTACTTATAGAAGATTATTGTTTGAATTGATTGTTTGAACTTGTTTTGTTTTTGAAAAAAAGGGGCAGACAAAATAAGATTTATTCTTCTTTCTGCCACCTTTCATTTTATGTATTCTTTCATATACTATGAGATATGGTTTTATTTTCTTTACTTGGTTTAAAATTGAGCCGGAAAAGGGTAGCATGCCCTCTCCGGGTCGGGGAGGAGGTCCTGCCCCAAGTGGAGGAGTTTAAGTATCTCGGGGTCTTGTTCACGAATGAGGGAAAACTGGAGCGTGAGATCGATAGGCGGATAGGTGCAGCGTCCGCAGTGAAGCGGGCGCTGTACCGGTCTGTCGTGGTGAAGAGAGAGCTGAGTCAAAAGGCAAAGCTCTCAATTTACCGATCGATCTACGTTCCCACCCTCATCTATGGTCATGAGCTTTGGGTTGTGACCGAAAGAACGAGATCTCGGATACAAGCGGCTGAAATGAGTTTTCTCCGCAGGGTGTCTGGACTCTCCCTTAGAGATAGGGTGAGAAGCTCAGTCATCCGGGAGGGACTCGGAGTAGAGCCGCTGCTTCTCCACATCGAGAGGAGCCAGTTGAGGTGGCTCGGGCATCTGGTTAGGATGCCTCCTGGACGCCTCCCTGGTGAGGTGTTCCGGGCATGTCCCACCGGGAGGAGACCCAGAGGAAGACCCAGGACACGCTGGAGGGACTATGTTTCTCGGCTGGCCTGGGAACGCCTTGGGATTCCCCCGGAGGAGCTGCTCCAAGTGGCTGGGGAGAGGGAAGTCTGGGCCTCCCTACTTAGGCTGCTACCCCCGCGACCCGACCCCGGATAAGCGGAAGAAGATGGATGGATGGATGGTTTAAAATAATAAATTATCATTAAATCTAGAAAAAACTAATTACATGATATTCAGTAATAAAAAGAAAACTGTTGATGTTCCACTCAAAATTGAGGGTGTTGAGATTTGTAGAGTGAGTGAGGTGAAGTTTTTGGGTGTTATCATTGATGACAAACTGACATGGAAACAACACATAAATTCTGTAAGAATAAAAATAGCTAAATCGATTGCAGTACTATACAAGGTCAGAGACCTATTGAATGATAAAGCTCTGTATTTGTTGTATAACACAATCATTGTTCCACACTTAATCTATTGTATTGATGTTTGGGGGAAAGCGTGTAAAACAATCACAAAGCCTATTTTTGTATTACAGAAAAGAGCTGTAAGAATTATCACTAGAAAACATTACTGTCATCCATCAAGTACATTATTTTATCAACTGAAGTTATTGAAGTTCCATGATTTGGTAGACTATAATATTTTATCAGTTATGTATAGAGCTCAAAATAATGCATTACCTTTAAATATCCAAATGCATTTTGTTAAAAGACAAAGTTGTTATAATCTTAAGGGGACAGAGATGTTTGTAAAACCACAATTCAGAACTAGTTTGAAGGGACGTTCTACCTCAATCCAGGGAATTAGATTATGGAATGGCTTGGAGAATGTAGTTAAAAATGCCAAGTCAATGTTTACATTTAAGAAAATGATCAAAACGAATGTGTTAAAAAAATATATATGAAATGACGTAATGTGTATTGTATTAGTTAGAAAATTAGAAAGAGTTAGTCATTTTGTACTGTTGGTGGAAGATTATTATTGTTTAATCTGATTGTTTGAAAAAAGGGGCAGATATAATAAGATTTATTCTTCTTTCTGCTACCTTTCATTTTTTTATATTTTGTACGTTATCATTTATGGGATTGTCTTGTATTGTGTTTCTTTTGTAAAAAAAAATGAACACATTTAATAAACATAAACAAACATATTTTCTTTATCTTTTGGGTTTTAATGTTAAAAAAAACGATTTGGGGGCTTTTAGAATCGATTCTGAATCGCCAGGACTAAGAATCTAGATTATTTTTTCAAAATCAATTTTTTTGTTCCTGCACCCCTACAAAATAGATATTTATACCTCACAACAGGTGGAATTAGTTTGTCTTTATGAACTAAAAGATGACAGTTTATATCAGATCTCAGTATTTGGACATTTTGTCATAAAAATGGGATGTGATCCCATGATTATCTTTGATGTTCATGTTTGTGTGAGGCTGAGCACCAGCAGATTATTTCATGACACAGTCCATGTTGTGTTGTGGATTATTTCTTTAAAAGTTGTGGGTGCAGGCCGTGCAGCTGATGCTTTGATGCTGCGTCAACAACTTAAAGCTGAGCATGTCCACGACTGGAGACAGTGGTCTTCAAGAGACACCCCCACCCCCATCCCTGCTCCGCCTCGCCGTAACCAGCTGCTTCATGTCAGCCTTCAGATTTCTAGGAGTGGCTCTCTCCCAACACTTTACATGGGAGTGCAACATGTCTTCACTTCTCAAGAAGCAGAGGATGTTCCTGTGTCATCTGAGGAGGTCTGGACTGCAGCAGCAGCTGCTGATCCAGATGTTCCAACAGTCCTGAGCTCCTGCGCCACAGTGTGGTTCAGAGCAGACACCAAGCAGGACAGGACTGTAGCAAACTGTGAGGACAACACAAACACTGTGCCCTCCATCAGGACCAGGAAACAGCAAACATCACCTCCTACAAGTGGTTACAGCAGTCATCCTCCAGTGGGAGAGATGGGGGTTCAATTCCACCAGCAGTCACATGCTGATGTGTCCCTGGGCAAGACACTGAACACCTCACTGCCTCTGATGGTGTCCATCGGTGTATGAATGTGATAAAGCTCTGATTATTCTTTGTAAAGATCTAGTAGAGTGCTGTATGAATGAATAAGTGAGGACACAGACTGTGTTGTAGAGAGCTTCGAGTATCAGATAGACCAGGGGTCTGCAACCTGTGGCTCTTTGGTCCCTCTGCAGCGGCTCTTTCAAGCCTAGGTCTGCATAATTCATAGTTTTTATTATTTAAAAATCCCTCTCTTTAAAAGAATCTGGTATTTTCATTTGTCTTGAATTGTAAAAATATAAATTATTATTTTTATGATGTCACCCCTAGTGGCCACAAAAGGCCCCGCTAAAAGACCTAAAGTGGCCCATGGGTCACCAGTTGATAACCACAGCTGTAGCAGGTTGATGTGGCTCTAAACACTTTTAATTTAGTGGAAGAAGGCATAAAATGGCTCTTTTGACCATAAAGGTTGCAGACCCCTGAGATAGACCATTTATCATTCACCTGATCCCTCACTCTCTGGACAGTGTTTTAAAGAACCTTCCTGCTGGCAGGATGTACAGAAGTCTGCAGACCACAACTAGATGTCACGTGAACCTTTAAAAGTTTCTACATATGACGTAATGCTGCATGTTCTGTGCACTTAATGGCCGCAGCATGCTGTGTGTTCACCGTCTGGCATGGTTGCCAAGTCCGCTTATTATAAGCAACGTTGGGCTTGCTGTTTCTGAAGTCGCTTATAGTTTTGGTGATTCGCTTGTTGCGGTTTCTTGGGCTTGTGTTGATTGTAACGTCGCTTATTTGGGCTTGTTATTCTTTGTTCTTTATTCTTTGTCTAGAGTGACAAGACCACGATAAAATGAGCTCCAATAAGTGGGGGAAATATGAGAAAAAATATAATAAAGAATGGGAGAAAGAGCGCACACTTAAAGCATAACTCAGGATAGCGATTAAAGAAAGTTTTTGTTGACTTAGCTTACTATGAGTTTGCTGTTTAATTTTTATTTAATTTTTTAATTTGTACGCATCCTTTATGATTGTCTGTTGTTGTCGTTGTCCACTGTTGTCATCACTCTTAGTTTAAAATTCAGGTCTCTCTGGTAAATGAGTCCCAGAGGCTTAATGGGATAATTTGTATAAATATGCAAAATGTATTTGTATTTTTTAGAGTGGATGTGTTCTTCAAAGTGTTTAGCATGATTTTGCTGTTTATATGTAATGCCATAATAAATGTATATTTATACTGTTTAAAAACGGCCTTTGTTTTACACAATGGGGACGAAGCTGAAGTTAGCTTCCGATTCCAGCTTCCGATTCGGCAAATGACTAAAGGGATATTACAACTAATTTTTCAGTACCTTGAGCGGGTTTAATCTGCTCTAGCTCAGAAACCACAAGACCAGGTGCCTCATGTATCAACCGTGCGTACGCACAGAAACCTTGCTTACGTCACTATCCACGCAAAACCCCGTATGTATCAAAACTGAACTGAACGTGAATATATGCGCATCCAAGTACATTTCCACGCAAGCTCCCGAGCAGGCGTACGCACGTTTCTGTGGTTCTTGTTCCTTTGGCGACACTTACAGGTGATTCAGAGAAACTGAAGCCCCACAGTCTGTGGTTGACTTTAAGAGCGGCTTGAAGACCTTTCTTTTCAACCGAGCATACTCTTCCTCCTCATGATTCTACTTTTGATCTTAGCTGACACTGTTGTTGATTTTAATTGTTTTATTACTTGTTTTATTGACATTTAATTCTGTTGCACCTTGTAACACTTTGAGATTTTCATTAATGAAAAGTGTGTTATAAATTGAATTCATTATTATTATTATTATTAATTGTTTTATTGACATTTAATTCTGTTGCACCTTGCAGCACTTTGAGATTTTCATTAATGAAAAGTGCGTTATAAATTGAATTCTTTATTATTATTATTATTATTATTATTGTTATTATTATTAACTGTTCATGATGTGAAAATGATTAATATTCCCACCAAACACACGATTAACAAGTATTACATCCACATGACGCAGTTAAATAAAGGACGCGCAAAGTTGTGCAAAAAATAAATTTAACAGGAACGGATTCATTCAGCCTTACTGGAGGATATAATAAATAGTGTAACACGCAGAGCATTTATTTATAAACAGATATAATTTTCTGATCTAGGATATCAGCCGTTTTCAGAAATAATCATTTTTCAGTTTGGCACTGCTGCGCTCTGGAGCAACACAGGAGCCGTGCATCACGCGTGCACATGCAGAAGCAGTGAGCGATCAAACTGTTCCCGAGCTATGAGGGAGCTGGCAGGCCGATCAGGGCTGTCCAGTCCACACAAAGCCGATTCATGTCCAATGGAATGTCTCATCTATATGATTCCAAAGGCTGAGTGGTCGCGCTTTGGAGCGCGCGCGCACCCTCGCCGGTGTCGACACGGCAGCTGGAGGTGTTTCATTATCTGCGTTTATTGTAGATTTCTCCAAAATGACACGTGAAAGTACACCTTATATAACTTGTAGGAGAGTAAAAGCTTCACAGACAGACTGCGCACAAGGCTGTGGCGCGCGCAGCGTTTGGAGACTCCAACATCACGTCATGTCATGAAAAGTCTCCACTGAGACGCAGAGACTCGTTTCTTCATATCATCTATTAAATAAACAAAGATCTATGTTCTACCAAACATCTAAGTTCCTCTGTGTTTACAGTAATTATGGTAATAAACTCGTGCGCAAAGTTAATATTTTCACTCAGAATGAATGGATGAGCCGTTGCGCACCAAAGCAGGGTGCGCGCACACACAAATACCGACACACAATCACTCGTTCTTTGCGTGATGAACACATTTTATTACTATTCTTACTTAGGATTTTTTTCCTCACTCATATTATATTAAATTCATTATTTTCCTGAATCTAGAAATCATTTCTGATCGCGCAGGGATCAAACAAACATGTCCTTCACACATGCAGGAAGTAATTTGCATCTGTTTAACATATGTAAATGCAGGCGTGTCAGGGGAGGTGTCTCACGTGCGCTCAGTTCCACGTTAATTGTGATGTACAAAAGGAATGTGCGTGGATTCAGGTGTACGCACGGTTTGATACATCTGGATTTTTTTGTGCGTACGCAGTTTTCTGGATTTGACCGTACGTCACGTTTCAGTAAGAAATCCACGCAAGTCTTTGTACATGAGGCCCCTGGACTCTTCAAACCAGGACTATATTATTCTAGACTAATAGAAGAATATATAAAACTAAGTTTGAGCTTTGTGAAACGTTTTTCTGATTTGTGAAACTTGACCAAAGTTAGTTTTTCATCATTTTTAGTCTACTGGACCATATTTGACCCGGTCTAGCTCAAAAACCACAAGACCTAGACTCTTCAAACCAGGACTATATTAAAGCTGGGGTATGTAAGATTGTAATGTAGTCTGTAACTTTTCAAACAATATATTTTTAACATATTTCTTCACTCAGTCACTATCTACAGACAAACTGATGTTAGACAAAGTAATCTCTGAAAAAATCTATTGTCCCCTTGCTTCTCTATCAGCATTTATAAAAACACTGAAAACACAAGAGTGACCAGGACACTGACAGCCAATAAAAACAGAGTTGTTTGTCACGCCCCAACCCACGCCCCCACCTGTCCCAGCCGCAGCTCGTTCTCATTCAAAGGATTGCAAAGCGATGCAGGACTGTTTTTTATGTGACACAAAATGTATTAAATATCCCTTCTTTATCCCAGAGCTGGACTTTTATTTAGTTTTTTTTGCCAAAAGCCAAGTGATCGCTTCATCCTTCACTGACAGAAATGAGGAAATGGATTTGTCACGACTCACGAGCGAATTAAAACATGTCCAACGTTGCTTCGTGAACCTCTGATGATTTCTGCTGGATTTTGTGTTGTAGGATGAGTGATTCGTGGTTTTATTAAAATTTTTAAACAGTTATATTGTCATATAAACACAGAATATCGCAGCGCAGACAGGAGGAGGTGAAGCATTCCACACATTCCAGACCAGCAGCGCAGCGACATGAGGAAGTCACGAGCGAATTAAATCATGTCCAACGTTGCTTCGTGAACCTCTGCTGGTGTCTGCTGGATTTTGTGTTGTAGGACTAGCGCTCCATGTTTTTATTTTATTTTATTAGAAGGTTTTATTACCATAAACACAGAATATCGCAGCGGCTCTGAGCAGACAGCAGCAGGGGGCGGAGCAGATCCCAAGTTCAGCTGCAGAGCTCGGACTGTGCCATATATGGCTCTGAGGGGAGGGAGCAGAATGCTTTTCTGCGCTGAAAATATTTCTAAGTCCCAGAGAGTCCCAGAGTGTTCAAATATCGCAGACCCTAGCTTTAATCTAGACTAACAGAAGAATATATAAAACTAAGTTTGAGCTTTGTGAAACGTTTTTCTGATTTGTGAAACTTGGCCAAAGTTAGTTTTTCATCATTTTTAGTCTACTGTACCATATTTGACCCGGTCTAGCTCAGAAACCACAAGACCTAGACTCTTCAAACCAGGACTATATTAATCTAGACTAATAGAAGAATATATAAAACTAAGTTTGAGCTTTGTGAAACGTTTTTCTGATTTGTGAAACTTGAGCCAAAGTTAGTTTTTCATCATTTTTAGGCTACTGTACCATATTTGACCCGGTCTAGCTCAGAAACCACAAGACCTAGACTCTTCAAACCAGGACTATATTAATCTAGACTAATAGAAGAATATATAAAACTAAGTTTGAGCTTTGTGAAACGTTTTTCTGATTTGTGAAACTTGACCAAAGTTAGTTTTTCATCATTTTTAGGCTACTGGATTCCAGCTTCCGATTCGGCAAATGACTAAAGGGATATTACAACTAATTTTTCAGTACCTTGAGCGGGTTTAATCTGCTCTAGCTCAAAAACTACAACACCTAGACTCTTCAAACCAGGACTATATTAATCTAATTAATAGATTAATTAATCTGGAATCCAGTAGCCTAAAAATGATGAAAAACTAACTTTGGCCAGGTTTCACAAATCAGAAAAACGTTTCACAAAGCTCAAACTTAGTTTTATATATTCTTCTATTAGTCTAGATTAATATAGTCCTGGTTTGAAGAGTCTAGGTGTTGTAGTTTTTGAGCTAGAGCAGATTAAACCCGCTCAAGGTACTGAAAAATTAGTTGTAATATCCCTTTAGTCATTTGCCGAATCGGAAGCTGGAATCGGAAGCTAACTTCAGCTTCGTACAATGGGGTGGGTTGGCAGTTGGGCTTGTTTTCATGGGCTGGTCGCCTGTTTCTGTCGCGAGATCTGGCAACACTGCTCTGGCACCAGTAGGTGATGAGGAGGTGCATGCTGACAGTCTCACCTGTCACAGAACAGACAGGTAACTGGTTGACTGTCCTCCTCCGTCCACTGCTCTTCATCATCCATATCGTCTTCATCAGACAGCTCAGGCATCCGGTCAGCAGCTCCATCACCGTCTGGAAGACAAATGACCCGGTCAGCACTTATTGACTAACTTCTGTCGTGTAGTAAACAGATGTAGACCTCACTGGAGAAGCTAGCAGCGGTGCTGCTAACGCGTCGTTTACTGCAACTGAACCATGTTTACTGACCAAACACGCAACTCTGACAACGTTTAGGCTTTACACATGTCAAGTCTGCAGTTTAAAGGCTTTGTTTTTTTGTTCGATACTCACGTGCGTCTGTGGATTCTGCCATGTTGCCGCTTCGGTGGCAGAAGACTTCCTGTTTAGTTTGGTGACGTCACGACGCAGAGGGATGCGCTTCTAAATCACGACCACTAGATGTCGCTACAAGCCTTTCCGTCTCATACTGTTCATACCGTTCACTCATACCGTCTCATACTGTTCTCATACTCCGGTGTTGTGGAAAGACATTTTCATGTATGTAAATAGAAAGTTAGAAATTGACCTACCATTTGACGCTAAAATTATACTGTTTGGTTTCTTTTGTCCAAATATTTCAAGTGAGAAAGTTTTTGTTGTAAATTTAATACTACTCTTAGCCAAATTTTACATCCACAGTTGTAAATTCTCCTTGCTAAAACCTAGATTTATAGTGTTTTCTAATTATATTTCCTCTTACTTAGCTACTTTAAAGTACTGTACTAATGCCAAAGCTTTAAAAACTAAAACAATCTGTAACGAATTTCTGTTGTAAGCTATTGTAAGCTGTTGTTTCTGTTGTAAGCTGCCCAAAACACATTTTTGTTTTTGTTTATGTGCCTTTATTCTCTTGTGCTATGCATGCCTTAAGTATCGAGCCATGTTTGACATTGTAAGTTTTTTTTTGTACTTGTTTCTTTTATAAAAAAAATAATAATAATAAAAACCAAGCCTTTCCGTCTTCCGGGGTCTACAACCTTTAAAGGCTGAAAATATATAACTTTTAACATTTATTGATATTTTTACATTTATGGACAAAATTAAAGACAGCATCCTTGTAAATAAGGAAAATATAGTTTATGCTAATTTGTTTGTGGAAAAATGTATTA